>OZ024905.1:65152258-65410800 GCA_964017125.1 Flabesymbios commensalis | reverse complement strand
CCCTCAAATGCTTTACTTGACTCAGGTGAAAATGAGTACCTGGTAGGACAGAGATGACAATGTGTATGATAAGTTCATTGCGCCAAAATGGCTACATGACTGTATGCTTTCTGTAGAGTTGAGATGGCACACAAATAAACAGGTCCTGTGACCAGGGGGTAAAAATGTAAAACATTGTTGCAGCAAATCACATATCAAGCTGACAATGAGAAGGAATTTACTATAAATATTCCGATTATTACTATTGTTAGAAGTGTACATTAATATACAGTGATGTGTATTTATGAAGGTTGAAAATCGTTTCTTACCAATTTTGTTTGCAGGATGCAGTTTTACTCCGTACCGTTTTAAATTTATATTACTTTGAAAATTATAAACGCAGTGACGTCATCGGAAACCCTTTTGAATGCAATGAAAACAATGTTATATAAGCCCCCCCCCCCGTTGTATAAGATTTTTATTTGAAACCATTGCTGGTAAAGGCTATTGAGTTTCACAGAATTGTTGAGAGACGCGCGAATAAGATATCACGTACCTTGATTACTGATCATGGTTAATCCAATGCATTTGTGAGCCCCCTAGTAGATAAAGAGAACGACATTTCCACGACTTCACAACAATTTTTTTAATCACTGGCATTATATCTGAGAATATAATATAATTCTTACAAGACAGAGTAAGGACATTCAGTAGGCCTATATAGCTTGACAAATTATCAAATGGTATATTTACTTGAAAATAAAAATTCTGCTTTGAATGTCACAATGACATGCCAGCTATTAGCTAAGAGGTTTTGGCATCTATAGTGCACTTGTTTGGTTTGGAATAAAGTCGCCTTTTTGCTTGTCAGTGCAGATTGGCTTAATAGTGCTAATGAAATGTAATTCGCCAGATGACAGCACTCACACGTGGCCAAGGGAAAACGTTGGCCACAAGGGATATTTTTAAAATTATCACTATTATTACGACATATTGCCTAATGAGCTGATTGTTTATTGTATGCACTGACGACCTTCAGCAGTGCCTGATTATCTTTTTCCTTCGTCAGCTGCTATTCATAGCCCTTTGGTGATGAACTCACTGTCTCTGTCTTGCCAAAGCGAATTGTCGTTTATCTTTGCGGGACACAACATTCCACCGGCACAGGACGTTGTTGCGACGTTGAATTAACGTCAATGACGTTACGGTTGACTCAGCATCGCAACAACGTCGTGTGCCGGTGGGGTTGTTGACAGTCTGAACCTTCTGTCTAATCAACGTATTCTTCCCTGTTTACCACATTTTATTAGCTTAATTCGAAAGTATTATGTGGTATAAAAAAACAAAACAAAATAATTGATTGTGTGGCCCCATAATAATAAATAATATACATGTAATACCAGAACAAAAAAAAATTAAAACGATACGAAGTAAAACTGCGCATGGGATGCCAAGAATAAACTCAGACTTTACCGTAAATAATATTAGTAGGAATCCCTCTTCTCCTTCGTAAATACACATCACTGTGTATAATAATGTAGGCCTACACTTTGAGCAACAATAATAATCGAACCATTATTAATTTAAGCACTTGGTAAATATACAAGTGTAGACTACACATATCAAAGAAAATCAGAGAGTGCTTGTTCTGATGTAATGTACCGTTTCATATATATATATTTTTCAAAATATATTACATGTTTTGATAATGACTGTGACAAGGGTGCTTAAAGGGTTAAAAGGACTCATTGTGACAGACTCGAAATTATTGATTTCAAACATCACCCCCCCCCCCCCTGGTCACTTATTTTATACACATTTAACACTGTGGTTGCTATGGGTCGATATTCCATAGACTGTCTATTTTAAGTAAATATATATCCTACCAATTTATTTAATCCCCAGTCCTTATTGCCACCTGGTGAGTGAGGGATCACTGAGTGAGGGCTCACCAGGATCACTGAAGACACAGATTACTCACTCACTACAAGCCAAAAGAAATGAAGGATAGTGAAATGAATAGGATCTTTGGCCATATTTGTTTATACATAAACTAAATTGAATGAGGTGACAGTGCCATCCAGACACAGGATTCAAAATTCGAGTCCTGGCGGTCTGAGGACGAGAACGTCACCTCCCCACAATATTCAATCTTTACGAGTGAGCAGGAAAGAAACATTTTGAATGCCATTTTGAAACTTGAATGCCAGAGCGAGGCTCGAACCCGCGATCCCCGGAAGAAGTAATACAATATTGTAATGCGTCATAGGGGGGGGGGGGGTATAAAAGTAAAATATTGTGGTCACACAATGGTCACGACAATAACTGAATACAAATTACCCTTGAAGCGCTGACCATTTTTGTATAAACCATGGAGACCAAAGGGTTTTTTCAATTTAAAATCATTATAAATGTCTTCGATAGCTCTTTATGCTTCATTTGAATATCTCTGTTATCGGTCTACGACCATTAGAATTATTTTTACTCTTACAGTGCGGGATCGACTTTAGTTGTCAGAATCTGACGTCTGTGGACGTCAGATTCTGACGACTAAAGTCGATCCCCGCGCTGTAAGAATTAAGATATTCCCGTGAGATTATTGGTGTGTTCTTGTTATGCAAAACAAAATTATTCTGTGGCTTAACATGAAAAACTATTGCGAGCAAAATAGTTTATTCAAACCATTGTGGTAATATATAAATGCTGTGATTTATTATAATTCTATTCAATAAATTATAAATAAAAATCTCAACGGTAACAATAATAACGGTTTAAAGGAGTACGTCTGTTGAAAGTCTTCCATCACATTGATGTGCTAGTCACATCAATAACAATATTATTTACATGACAAAGGACCCGTCTCTTTAGAACTTTGTTAATTATCGGAGGCCCACAACTACATCAACAATTAGTCATGTTGATCATTGCTTAGCAAACACGAGACGTTGACCCAATGTTGTATTAATGGTGGCCTCTGACGTCAGGCCAACACTGAACGTCTCTATACGTCAGAATCTCACGTCTGTAGACGTATAAACACTGGAAGTATTTGCAAAGGTCGTACAGTACTATCTCGATAAAACGCCAACATTGGGACATTTTTTGGCATTAGGCAGGGTGGCATTATCGTGAGGGAGGTGATTTAGGCCTTTGATTATATGAGAGCTGATTAACATTAATTCTGATACATATCGAGTGTTCTCACGCATTCTGTATTTAATAATACATATAATACGTATAATACGTATAGGGTCTATCCATAACATAGGCATTCAAATGGAACGGAAAGCGCTAACTAAGACATTCATGATGATTTCAAATTGAAAACGACCCTTTATTTCATGGTTTGAACAAAAATAATTAGCGTTGTATGGGTTAAGACAAGGAGTCGATCACATGTACCTGTAGATCACCGCGTAATAAAATTAACCCTTATCCTGCTGATCACGACTATTTTCGTTTTTAATCTGTTTTATTAGTCGACCAAATTCATGGGAATGAAATTGAGTCTTATTAGCAAAATTTGCAAATGTTTGTGCTCAAATTAAACAAATATAAGTAATTTTCAGCCACAGAAGTTGTAGGTCGCGGTATGGGGACGCAACTTCAAGAGTTTGAAAGTTCAAATAAATTACCTTGGCAGGATAAGGGTTAATCTATTCAAAAAAATCATAATGAGAATATTATGAGGGTTTAACGTTTCGAGATTTCGACTAAAATGTTTTATTATCACTCGTGGAAACCGTTTCTGTCTCAAATCTGTGACAGTGATATATAAGACTTAATATGATTTAATATTTACAAATTAAAGTAAATAATTATCAATCATTTCCGCGAGACATAACTTCAAGCTATTAAAAAATTAAAATGAATAGCTCAGTGCTCTAAGGGTTAAAGATCCCCATTTTTAAATTATAGACACAAATAACGCAGAAAACATATTTGCACTAAAATGGCATCTTCCTCTGCAAGGCTGGCTATTCCTGAGGTCGTAGACCGACCTTGCTGAAACAGGGTTGAATCCGCCTATTGGAGTGGGGACTTTCAAAAAATATTTTCTCTGTTTGACCCAAGTTTGACCTCTGGCATGAGTGTTGTTTTAATGTGGGGCCACTGTCTACGACACCGGCCCTACATTAAACAACACATGTCTGCTGGCCGAGTAGCTCACCGGAAACGTCTCAGACACAGACCACCACATCTCACCGCAACGTGCATGAGGGTTGAATTAATGGTGAGCCAACGTCGCAGACAGCGGGCCAACATTAAAAAGACATTTTTTGAAAAACTAATGAATATTCAATATCTAAATCTCCCTCCCTACCCCAATAGGTGGATGGTATGGCTAATTCAGCAAGGCTTGGCCTGACGGCCTCGCTGTGTCAAGACTTGCTGCCAGGAGGATGTAAAATGGCCATCTATGAATATCACCAGATGACACGATCGTCGTAGATAACCCAGTAGACACAAAGCATTTGTATAATATTTATACAACGTCGGCCCAGCATCGTCGATGTTGGACAACATTGTATAAATGTATACTGGGAATGATTTCTTGTAATAAGCCGATGGCATAATATATTAGTTGTAAAAGGTGAAAATGAGCAATGCACGCAAACCCCTGAAAATCGAACACAAAATAAATGTCATTGAATCGATTATTCCAACAATGAAAACAGTTTTTCTCTGATTAGATCTGCTTGTTAATTATTCACAGCTTATCTTCGTTGCAACACGGAGAGGACAATGGCCTATTCTCAGCCTGATGATTGTACTGGATATATCAATATAAGCGTGTTCATGAGGGATTTATATTATCTACTCACTCACTCACTCACTCACTCACTCACTCACTCACTCACTCACTCACTCACTCACTCACTCACTCACTCACTCACTCACTCACTCACTCACTCACTCACTCACTCACTCTCTCACTCACTCACTCACTCACTCACTCACTCACTCACTCACTCACTCACTCACTCACTCACTCACTCACTCACTCACTCACTCACTCACTCACTCACTCACTCACTCACTCACTCACTCACTCACTCACTCACTCACTCACTCACTCACTCACTCACTCACTCACTCACTTTACTCGACTTGAGTGAAGTGAGTGAGTGAGTGAGTGAGTGAGTGAGTGAGTGAGTGAGTGAGTGAGTGAGTGAGTGAGTGAGTGAGTGAGTGAGTGAGTGAGTGAGTGAGTGAGTGAGTGAGTGAGTGAGTGAGTGAGTGAGTGAGTGAGTGAGGTGAGTGAGTGAGTGAGTGAGTGAGTGAGTGAGTGAGTGAGGTGGGTGGGTGGTGGGTGAGTGAGTGAGTGAGTGAGTGAGTGAGTGAGTGAGTGAGTGAGTGAGTGAGTGAGTGAGTGAGAGTGAGTGAGTGAGTGAGTGAGTGAGTGAGTGAGTGAGTGAGTGAGTGAGTGAGTGAGTGAGTGAGTGAGTGAGTGAGTGAGTGAGTGAGTGAGTGAGTGAGTGAGTGAGTGAGTGAGTGAGTGAGTGAGTGAGTGAGTGAGTGAGTGAGTGAGTGAGTGAGTGAGTGAGTGAGTGAGTTCAATAGTTGCATTTTAGTTCAGGCAATAAATATTTTTTAATGGACACAAATGTTAACAAAGGTTTTTCAACGGAATTTGACTCAGTGGGCTATGTGAAAACACCCATAAAACCCCACCTGAATCCTTCTTGGAGAAAGCCTCGTTTTCGGGTAAAATCAAATATGGCCGCCATTAAACAAGTAATTTGTGTAAATTTTTAATAAATCGCTAATTTTTAAAGGGATTCTATTTGTTCACATTAAAGTACTAAGAGATCAAACTGAAGTCATTTTATATATATTTTTTTTTAAATCGCTTTCATTTCAGAACTAAACCTTGTAGAGCCACATATAATATGTTTTTTTCGCACTATTTCTTCCAGTGATTCCATTTATTTACATTTCGAATTTCTAAGAGGTCGAAATCAGGTCATTTTCAAGGTCAAGGTCTTATTTGATCTAAAAATTATGAAAATTTGGATTTTATAAATGCATAAATGTAAAATATTTAATTGACAAAAATGTTAACAAATGTTTTTCAACATAATTTGACTTGGTGGAACTATTTAAAACAACATGTAAAACTCCACCTGAATCCTCCTTGAGAAAAGCCTCGTTTTCGGCTAAAAAAGACCAAAATGGCCGCCATTAAACCAGTAATTTATATATTTTTTTTTAATCGCTATCATTTCAGAACTAAACATCGTAGAACCATATATAATATGTTTTTTTTGCACAATTTTTTCAAGGGATTCTATTTGTTTACATTGCAAATTTTTAAGAGGGCAAACTCAGGTCATTTTCAAGTTCAAGGTCAAATTAGACCTAAAAATGTGAAGAATTAGCATTTTTCAAGTGCACAAATGCAAAAATATTTAATTTACAAAAATGTTAACAAATGCTTTTCCAAATAATTTAACTCGGTGGAGCTATTTAAAACAACATAAAACTCCACCTGAATCATCCTTGAGAAAAGCCTCGTTTTCGGGTAAAACAAAAAATGGCCGCCATTAAACCATATTATTTTTTTAATCGTTATCTTTCATAACTAAGTATCGCAGATTCATTCGAGATCAAGTAATCCACAAACTTTAGATTAGAAAACATTAAATCATGTCGTAAATAATTATTTATCAACTTATACCATGAAATAAAAGTAGCAACCTAGGAATTAAAATGTTAACAAGTAGAATCCCAGACCGTTTTTTGTGCGAAAAAACATATTATATGTGGTACAATGTTGATCAGTTCCAATTCATATGGATTTTGATCAATTACTGGTCGAACTGAAGGCTATTTTGAATTTTACCCGAAAACAAGACTAATTACTGAGGCTAATTATGTTGAAGAACATTTATTACCATTTTTGTCCATTAAATATTTCGGCATTTGTCCACTTAAAAAATGCGAATTATTCATATTTTTAGGCTTAATTTGACCTTGACAATAACTTCAGTTTGACATTTTCCATGTTTTAAATATAAACAAATAGATTCCATAAAAAATAGTGTAAAAAGACATATTACATGTGACTACGATGTTTAGCTCTTGAATGATAGTGATTATTTTAAATGCAAGAATTGCAGCTTTAATGGCGGCCATTTTTGATATTTGAGGACCTAGTAAATGCGAATTGTTTATATTTTAGGTCTACATCAACTTTGACCTCGTTTTGACCTTTTAGGAATTTTAAATGTAAAGAAATAGAAGCCCTCAAAAAAATAGTGCGAAAAGACATATTATATGTGGCTCTACGATGCTTAGTTTTAAATTGATAGCGATTTAAAAACAATATTTAAATTACTGGTTTAATGGCGGCCATTTTAGATTTTATCCAAAAAAGAGGTTTTTTTCGAGGAGGATTTGGGTGGGGTTTTATGTGTTGTTTTAAGTGGTCCCGGAGTCAAGATATGTTGAAAAGCATCTGTTAACATCTTTGTCCAATAAATATTTTGGCATTTGTGCACTTAAAAAATGCAATTTATTACTATTTTGTTGGTCTAATTCCACCTTGACCTTGAAAATTACCTCAGTTTCACCTCTTAGGAAAAGTATATATTAGCAAATAGAATCCCCTTAAAAATTAGTGCGAGAAGACATATCATATGTGGCTCTACGATGTTTAGTTCTTAAATTATAGCGATTTATTTAAAAATTATATAAATTACTGGTTTAATGGCGGCCATTTTGAATTTTACCCGAAAACGAGGCTTTCTCCAAGAAGGAGTCGGATGGGGTTTTATGTGTGTTTTTATATAGCACCACCGAGTCAAATTATGTTGAAAAACATTTGCTAATATTTTTTGACATTAAATATTTTGGTATTTTTCACTTAAAAATGCAAATAATTCTCATTTTTAGGTTGAATTATTTGACCTTGACCTTGTTTGTCACCTCAGTTGACCTCTTATGAATACGAAATATGAACAAATAGAATCCCTTGAAGAAATAGTGCGAAAAGAAATATTATATGTGTCTCTACGATGTTTAGTCCGCAAATGATAGCGATTTAAAAAAAATTAGATACATTACTGGTTTAATAGCGGCCATTTTGGATTTTACCCGAAAATGCGGCTTTCCCCAAGGAGGATTCGGGTGGGGTTTTATAGGGGTTTTTACAAAGCCCTACTGAGTCAAACTCCGTTGAAATACCTTTGTTAACATTTTTGTCCATTTCCAATGATCACTTCATTGCCTGGACTATTTGTTCAATGTTGTGAGGCGGTCATTTTGTATTAGATCTCTGATGGTGATTACACGGAATATTCTGAAACAGTGCAATTTTACAACTCGTATTTCAAAGGAATTGTCAAAATCTTGAAAACAAACATCATTAATTCCAACAACATTATTATGCCGATAGTCAATAGTACTTATGCCTTTAACCCTTTAACCGCCAAATTATTCAATTGGAATTTTCACCCACTTGAAGTTGTGTCTCGCTGACGCGATCCACAACTCCAAGTGAGTGAAAATTATTTAGATTTGACAAAATGGAGGTCAACTGTTTTCAATTAGTGCTGATTGATGTCACATTTTCTATCTGTAACATGTTAAAAAGGTGGTACTTAATGTGCTAATAAAAAAGGAAAACCCGAATATATGCGACACCGGCGGTTAAAGGGTTAAGCGCTGATCACGTCTGTATCCGTTTTTTACTTGTCCTTAATTTGCTAAATTGATAGATATTTTGATTCAATGATGTCATTGATTTTATCCATTTGTGGGTCGCGGTAGAGAGACACATCTTCGAGTGGGTAAAACATTGTATTTTATAATGCAGCGCTTTAATGTGACGGGACATTCTCTCAATATCTCATTTTTCTTTAGTAGTGCTATTATAATAATATTTTTCGCGAGATTCTGGAATTCGCGAATTTGTCCCCCTCGCAAAAATCGCGAATATTAAAACCTCGCGAATATTACCAGATCTACAGTATATAAAGACCGAACATGTTCTCTCTTGGAGACAGTTAATAAAAATGTAGTTGATTTGTGTCGCAGATTCCGACAACCAATTATTAAAGAAATAATGTAAAGTAAAGAAATATCAGCATTCGTTTTTCCTACAGCGTTTGACGCGACGATTTTTGAAAAAAATCGTCGGCTTAGGACAGTTTACACAAAAAGACAACTCCCGAGGAGACGTCTCGTGTCGACGTCGCGTGTCGTCATTTTGGTGTAGATTTGCCTTAAAGCTTGCAATGGCATAAGTCCTTTAAGCAAATAAAATTGTATCCGATTGTTATCCGATTGTTATAGTGTATGCATTGTATAAGCTTATAACTTCCCACTGGGTACACGACGTTGTTGCGACGTTGAATCGAATGGTCTGATGGAGACTTAAATGTCACCTGTTCATTAATCTACAATCAACAATTCGAATGAGATGATATTTCTATGGGAAACCTAGTGTGAGAAAAGCAAATCCATCACAGCATACCATTCATAACGTGTTGAATGAACTATAGACCGCTGGCATTGCCATTTCTATATGTTCAACTGTTTTGTCGTCGCTAGAAATAGAGAGAAAAGGATTCCTGAGCAGATTATGGTCGGTTAGAAGAGATGATATGTAAAGTACCAGCGCACGGTGGGCATCAACAGAATCTAAGTTTTCACCAATTGAGATAAAAAAATTGATAAAATGATTCAATCCACTATTATTACAATAACACTAAACAATGCTGAAGATCACCTTGCAAATTGGCACAAAAAATCATTTAAAGAATCATTTCTCAGTCGGGGTGTGATGACATAAATCCAGGTATTCATGCAAAGTTTAGCTTATAACAAATTAGTTGTTAAAATATCATGATAAATAAAGCATACAAAACGGAATCAGACAAGCAAGACAATAAATATCAGTTAATGACATGAGAGATTTCGGCGAATGAACAAATCTTCGAAACGGACAACGGGAGAGACCGGATGTCGGCTGTATAGGTAAAACGTCAAAATAACAAAATATTAATGAACTAGGTCTCCCGAGCTGGCGATACTCTGGCCAGTCATGTGCAGTGGTGTGTAAAAAGTGTCCCCACCCTCGTTTTGGAATGCAAAGGGAAAAAAGCCCTAACTGTTTACCTTTCCGGGTGACCACCTACTACAGTTTATGTTCACAAAACTGCACGAGGTTTTGATGCGGATGGCGTTGCGAACTTTTTATCATCATTTATTTTTAACGCTGCAAGAGGTGGGAAACGGTACTGCTCATATATCGTATTAATGTAGGCATCAATACTTATCAATACTTCGATATCGAAAATAACATCAGCCTTACTCTATTATGACTGACCCTCTCTGGTACATATTGCACCTTAATTAGGCCTATAGCATATTTTCAACACAATCAAACAATGAGAAAATAATGAGCTTTTTTTGAATATTTTACAATTCACATCTCAACCCTTAAATCGCTAACCACGATTATTGTCGTTTTTAATCAGTTTTATTAGCATGATTAGCATGATTCACCACTGTTATTGAGAATGAAATGAGTGTTAAAACATCATGATTCGCAAACGTTTGCTCTCAAATTAAACACATGTGAGTAATTTTTACCTACTTGAAGTTGTGGGGCGCGGTAGCGATCCACAACTTCAAGTTGGTGAAAAATTTAATGTTTTGATGTAGCGCTCTGTGGGCTAGGTTGAGAGAAAAAGAGAAGAATACATGCGTATGATCTGATTATCAAGCGGTATATATTCTTTTCAAAACCACATTTTTTCAAATTATACGTACAATCCTGGCTAAGATTCAAACATACCTGCTGACCCGCGCTGTTCAGACAGCACAATTCTACCAGGCAAACACAAGACGTTGAATCAATGCTGGTTTAACGCTGTTCCAGCGTCGTAGACGGTGGACCAACTTCAAACTAATATTGATTTTTTTATTTTTATTTTATTTTATTTGACTTCCAGTTAAGAACATGCAAAAATGGTACATTATAATTATTAATATCATTTTTTGAACATGGTAATAACTTTGGTTGACGGGAACAGGTCGAGACGACCTCTACAATGCCTGTCAACCATATAAGTAAATTAAAATTATAGAGTAAAATAATATCCATTGTTTAAAATAGCAAAAGCAATTTAAAAATGTACATTGTATAGATTATAAAGTTTACTATGTGTACACATAAAATAAAATAACCGACAATTGTCTGTCATCTGTTTCCCGCACTAAAACCAGAGATAAAATAGCTACACTGTGCTCTACACCGTGTAGCAAAATAGGACACTCTGGAAAGCGTAGAAACCTAATTAAAACCTCTAAATGCTTTAGTTGTCTATTATATCAAAGCACATACAACTAGGATATGCGAAAAGGAAAAACAGTAAAAACTTATGGCACTCCTAATTTTAACATAGGCCCACATACATCCCTAAATAAAAGTAATACTATAAACCTAGAATACATCTACTGACGTCAGCTCATATAGCCGTCGCGCAGCCGAAATATGCTGAGTAGTACCACATATGCAATTTTAGACTGGAGGAAAAATAATCCCAAACTCAAGAAGTAAATCAGTTGATTAGAGATCTTTGAAATTCAGCATAAGGACCCACCTGAATTCGAGCCAGGCAGACAACACAATGCAACATTCGCAGATTATCGTTCATAGGTCGATCACTTAAGGTACCATTTGTGCTAAATATATAGATATATTTTCAATACACTAGTATAAGTAAGGCGGGGCGGTTTGTCATCTGCCAACACATGCGTATCGGCAACGGAGCCCTCCGTCCTCAGTCATGAGTGGCTGGTGACAGCTCAAATAGCCGTCTCACAGCCGATTCAAATTGCACAGGTAGTTTAAGACGCGAAATGTTCCGCTATATTCGACAATTTACACAAGCACAAGCCAGGCTCCAGGTACATCGATTATTCACATCAAATAAGTTTACCATGGCGAGATATAATTCATTCAGGTTCTTCTTAAAAATCTGCAAGCTATTAGCATCTCGAATAACAAAAGGTAAAGTGTTCCATAAGCGAGCAGTGCGATAAAAAAAAGTACATTGGAACTGAACAGTCTTGCACAGAGGTAATTGGAATAGAACACCCTGTTGAGCAGATCTAAGGCCATTATGCGGACAAGCTAACTCAAAATTACTAGAGTAATCACAAGATAGTTTACCGTGAAGGTAGCTGTATAAAAAACACAAGTCGATTATTTCTCGACGGAAGCACAAAGGCAAGATAGATAATGCTGTGCATCTTTCGTGATAGGGTGAAACATAATCATTGAGAATGAATTTTGAAGCTTGACGTTGCACCCGTTCTAATTCGATTATGTCTTTAACATGATTGGGACTCCACATCGGACTACAGTACATAATTCACTTCAAGTGAGTGCAAAACTATGTTTGCTACTAATAAAACTAAGTATTAAAACTAAGTCATTTTAAAAGAGAATAATATGTAAGTGTGGTGGATTGATCAAGACACCTTTGTGTGACTTCCGCTGTGTAGTCACTCTCTGCGCATGCCCACACAGTCACGTGACTTTTTGACTTGTCAGGGATGCCTAATATATGGGGATGCTTAATATTCGTTGACACCGGCAGCATCCAACTTGATTAATGAAGATGCGCTGAAACCTGTGTTTTTTTCAGAAAAAAATCCCTTGTTTCTCCCTTCTCAATGTGCCTGACAAACACTTCAAATATAACCTAATTCTAAACTAACTAGGGTATTCCGGGGTGAGTAGACTAGCTGCAATGTCATGTGTCCTATAAAATTAAATTTTCAGAAAACAACTCTGAGAAACGAAATATATTATGCCAATCTGCAGATCCTGAAGTGCAGAACCTTAAAGTGCAGAAAGGTGAGCAGCTACTGCCTTTTAGTTAGTGTCACGATAAATTGATAATCACGTTCTTGACAAATACAATTGTTAAATGTCAGAGGAAATGTCAGAAAACAGATTAATTTTTCAATATTTACGTTTGTTTCCCATCACAATATTTCTATCTATTCTACATCTCACAGGACGCAATTAAAAAATCACCAACAATCAGGATAATGCTAGACCCCGCAAGCATGATACATTGATCCAATGTTGTTTTAATGTTGGCCCACCGTCTACGACGCTGGCCAACTATAAAACAGCATTAGGTCAACGTCTTGTGTTTTCGGGGACCACTCTACCTGTGCAGCTCTTAGCAACCAATAGTATTATACCCCAGTCACACATACACGACGCACAGCCCACGCCTTGAGTGACAAACATTAGAGCAGTGCGTCGTTGTGCGTCCATGAATTTTGTCAGAATATGAGAAGAGCCAGTGAGTTTAAGACGAATATACAGCGTGTTTTAAATAAATCAGGTGTATAAATCAGCGAATACACTGCGTTTCGCCACAGTGGTGCGCCTTAGCAGGGCGACAAAGTTAGCGAATACATCGCGCATCGCCAGCGCGAGGCACGAATAAGTTAGAAAGCATTTAGAACGCCCCATATACGTTATATGTTCGCTGGACATGCGTTAGGAACACGTTAGTTGGGCGCTATATGTGCGCTCAGTGCCGGCATTTTTAAGTTTTTTTCTAGCTCTAAGGCTCAGTCACACATAGTCGACGCACGACCCACGCACTGAAAATAGATTATTTTTTGCTAGAGCCTCTGTCGTGCGTCGGTCATGCATCAACACTCCTTACTGGTTCGTGGAGCGCGCTGCACTAACGCCACGCATATTTTTGTGCGCCCTCTAATCGCCAAAGGACATTGGGTATGTTGAAAATATTGAATGAATATGAACGCATAAATGTACACGCCAGAAGACCGCCCGAAACACGTAGGGCGCGCTAGAACAACGTCATATCAACGCTAAATACGTTTGCTTTGAATCAGATGGCTGCC
Source organism: Flabesymbios commensalis (assembly GCA_964017125.1). Taxonomy (NCBI): domain Eukaryota; kingdom Metazoa; phylum Annelida; class Polychaeta; order Terebellida; family Flabelligeridae; genus Flabesymbios; species Flabesymbios commensalis. The sequence continues at coordinate 65,396,910 of OZ024905.1, read as the reverse complement.
CGTTGAGGGCGCCGGGTAGTCGCGGGCAACGCACCTGCCCATTTGAGGTGGTTTTTCACACGATACACGGATTCATGTGCAGAATTTGTTTTTAATTCGTCGAAATTAAGTCCAAACATATAATGTTATCATAAATTAAATGGCTTAGAGGTAAAGTGATCCAAGTCCGCATTTTCTCATTTCCTATAGAAGGCTTTAAAGTTAAAATCAATTAAAAGAATTTTTATTTCATTTTCAATTCAACATTGTTACGTCCATAATTAGAAATATATGGAAAGTTTTGCATTGGTGTTTATTATTCATTCATTCATTCATTCATTCATTCATTCATTCATTCATTCATTCATTCATTCATTCATTCATTCATTCATTCATTCATTCATTCATTCATTCATTCATTATACCTACTCACAGGTATATAATCAGCAATGTCGTAAAACCCATTTCTGGCAATTTTTATTTTATTTCATTTTGTTAATAAACTTTTGAAATTTAGAAATATAAATTTATTTTTAAAAGTCGCAAATTATTATAGAAACTGTCTAGTGTCTCATCATCTAGTTCCAGTAAAAATTTGGTAATGATCCATAGAAGGGGTGTTTTATAACATTTCAGCAGCCATTTTACGTATGTCTCAGAGGTAAACTGATCCAAGACAAAATATCCCTATATAAACTGATGGACTTGGATCACTTTACCCTTAAGGAAAAGTATCAATTTTGAAAGTGAAATATATTTTGTTTAATAAGTCTTGCAATTTTAAACGAATGGCTTAGATATTTTAGTATATTATTTCCAATATATTTGACTTTCCCAAAATGACATAAACAGAAAAAATCGAATTTTGGACTTGGATCACTTTACTGCTGAGCCATTCAATTTAAAACACATTTTTTCTTTAAAAAATGGTTACATATGTGCAAAACAAACCGATAAAAGTTACTATTATCGTCGACATTAGCATTAAAGGGTTTAATGCGCACTGTATGCGCCCAACGCGTTAGCAAAGCGCTGTTTATTCGCACTTTTCGTTGAAAACACGCTGTGCATTCGTTACCAGCTTGCAACATTTTTTTTTTTTTTTTTTTAAGGGTGGACTATGCGTCGTTTATGTGTGAATGGGACAAATCTCTGTCAACGAAAACACAACGAATTTAGAGAGTGTGCTCTACTTGTGCATAACGCTAGACAAGCGCTGGTCTGACGTTCTTCTGGCATCTACATTCACACCTGTAAAAACGCTCACATATTGAGCATGCAGAAAATGTGCGCAGAGGTTGACGCACACAACAATGAATGACGTTCATCAGGCGTTCTCGTCAAATCATCAACAAATTCTGACGCACGCCCAGCTAATCACAACACACTGACCAAAATTCTTCATTTTTTGTGTGCGTTGGATGTGCGTAATAGTATGTGTGACTGGGCCTTTAGCAACGTACAATTTAAAAACGTTGCAGCATTTTATTTTCTATGTATTATCCCTACACCTAGTACTTTGGAATGTAGAGACAATCCCCCAGTTTATCTAGTATTAGGATGGGAGGGAGTGAGGATGCGTAAGCAGTTGATCCGATGTTGGATTAATTCTGATGCATCCGGAAAGAAGGGGGTGACACACACAGTAGCCGAGTGTGCTGTGGAGTGTGGCCCAGCATACAATCGTTTATAAAGGTCATAACAGGTGAAAAGGTGATGAAAATAACATTATTTCAGTGACGTTCTGATGGAAGGTGGTGCATGAGGACAAGAAGGGGGGGTGGGGTCTAGACTATAACACGAAACAAGTTTCTCATGTGATGGTGGTATTTAGGCCTTGCTGTTCTGTGCAATAAAAATACATCCATATGTTCGGAGTCAGTATTATCTGGTGATATAGACCTTTATCTCATATCAACGTTTGTATTGTACCAGATACAAGCTTTTTCCACCCGGCTGATACAGCTTTGAAGATTTAGAGAAAAAAAAATTGTGTGCACTATAAGGGTAGGCATACATCAGTTATTCCCCCAAGGGGGGGGGGGGAGGTAATTGTACATACTATGGTTATTATCTGTATAAGGGGACACATAGAGTGAGGTATTTCCAGTGCCCGACCATCGCGCTCACCAGTGATCACCACAATTATTGTGGTCATAAATGGTGATCGCTAGTCTACACCCATTACGTAATTCCTGATGACGCCTCGTACATTATGTACGAGCCGTCATCAGGAATCACGTAACAGGTGTAGACTGTCGACACTAGTATGCGTTTCATACTACAAAGGAGGGACAGGGCTTCTTATCTCGCTGTCTGGCACACAATCCTGAGTCACGATGGACAACTACTGCTAGTCACATTCGTGTTTTATCAAAGTTGAGAAAATTGTCAAGTTTTTTTTCTGTCCATTGGTCAACCCCGTTACAGTAGGTCTAGCTGCTGTGGTCCATCCCCATAAGAATCTTAAAATTAAGATCATCCTAACTTTCTCTTATTTTTATTAGAAAAGATTTATTAGAAGACATTTATTAGAAAAGATTTATTTTAACATTTCTTAGCATATATATTCTTTTCAAAACAACATTTTTTCAAATTATACGTACAATCCTGGCTAAGATTCAAACATACCTGCTGACCCGCGCTGTTCAGACAGCACAATTCTACCAGGCAAACACAAGACGTTGAATCAATGTTGGTTTAACGCTGTTCCAGCGTCGTAGACGGTGGACCAACTTCAAACTAATATTGATTCAACATGTTGTGTCTGCTGGGTTATTAGAACGGGTAGGCGATGGTTAAGTTTTAGTATTAATGAGCTCCCTGTGACCTCGTTGTTAGATTTACACAGATCAGGACTGACTACAGATCGTGGATGGCAATGGAATGATTACGGCTGCTGGCCCGAGATTTAAGTGCAGGCGCTGCTATTACAGTGATGTCAGAAGGGGACGTGGCACTTTGGTAGAGGGCCTGACTGCCTCGTCAGTCATGCATGCGTCCCAGGCTTGAACCTCGCTGAAACCATCTTGCCGCATCCGGTCTGACAGTCAGACCGCTGGTCTGCCGGCAGCATCCAACTTGATAGATGAAGATGCGCTGGAGCCTGTGTTTTTTCAGAAAAAAATCCCTTGTTTCTCCCTTCTCAATGTGCCTGACAAACACTTTAAATATAACCTAATTCTATCTAAACTAACTAGGGTATTCCGGGGTGAGTAGACTAGCTGCAATGTCATGTGTCCTATAAAATTAAATTTTCAGAAAACAACTCTGAGAAACGAAATATATTATGCCAATCTGCAGACCCTGAAGTGCAGAACCTTAAAGTGCAGAAAGGTGAGCAGCTACTGCCTTTTAGTTAGTGTCACGATAAATTGATAATCACGTTCTTGACAAATACAATTGTTAAATGTCAGAGGAAATGTCAGAAAACAGATTAATTTTTCAATATTTACGTTTGTTTCCCATCACAATATTTCTATCTATTCTACATCTCACAGGACGCCATTAAAAATTCACTAACAATCAGGATAATGCTAGACCCCGCAAGCATGATACATTGATCCAATGTTGTTTAATGTTGGCCCACCGTCTACGACGCTGGCCAACTATAAAACAGCATTAGGTCAAGGTCTTGTGTTTTCGGGGACCACTCTACCTGTGCAGCTCTTAGCAACCAACAGTATTATACCCCAGTCACACATACACGACGCACAGCCCACGCCTTGAGTGACAAAAATTAAAGCAGTGCGTCGTTGTGCGTCCATGAATTTTGTCAGAATATGAGAAGAGCCAGCGAGTTTAAGACGAATATACAGCGTGTTTTAAATAAATCAGGTGTATAAATCAGCGAATACACTGCGTTTCGCCACAGTGGTGCGCCTTAGCAGGGCGACAAAGTTAGCGAATACATCGCGCATCGCCAGCGCGAGGCACGAATAAGTTAGAAAGCATTTAGAACGCCCCATATACGTTATATGTTCGCTGGACATGCGTTAGGAACACGTTAGTTGGGCGCTATATGTGCGCTCAGTGCCGGCATTTTTAAGTTTTTTTCTAGCTCTAAGGCTCAGTCACACATAGTCGACGCACGACCCACGCACTGAAAAAAGATTATTTTTTGCTAGAGCCTCTGTCGTGCGTCGGTCATGCATCAACACTCCTTACTGGTTCGTGGAGCGCGCTGCACTAACGCCACGCATATTTTTGTGCGCCCTCTAATCGCCAAAGGACATTGGGTATGTTGAAAATATTGAATGAATATGAACGCATAAATGTACACGCCAGAAGACCGCCCGAAACACGTAGGGCGCGCTAGAACAACGTCATATCAACGCTAAATACGTTTGCTTTGAATCAGATGGCTGCCCGTTGAGGGCGCCGGGTAGTCGCGGGCAACGCACCTGCCCATTTGAGGTGGTTTTTCACACGATACACGGATTCATGTGCAGAATTTGTTTTTAATTCGTCGAAATTATGTCCAAACATATAATGTTATCATAAATTAAATGGCTTAGAGGTAAAGTGATCCAAATCCGCATTTTCTCATTTTCCTATAGAAGGCTTTAAAGTTAAAATCAATTAAAATAATTTTTATTTCATTTTTAATTGAACATTGTTACGTCCATAATTAGAAATATATGGGAAGTTTTGCATTGGTGTTTATTATTCATTCATTCATTCATTCATTCATTCATTCATTCATTCATTCATTCATTCATTCATTCATTCATTCATTCATTCATTCATTCATTTATTCATTCATTCATTCATTCATTCATTCATTCATTCATTCATTCATTCATTCATTCATTCATTCATTCATTCATTATACCTACTCACAGGTATATAATAAGCAATGTCGTAAAACCCATTTCTGGCAATTTTTATTTTATTTTATTTTATTAATAAACTTTTGAAATTTAAAAATATAAATTTATTTTTAAAAGTCACAAAATATTATAGAAACTGTCTAGTGTCTCATCATCTAGTTCCAGTAAAAATTTGGTAATGATTGGCAAAGCACAAACTGATCCATAGGAGGGGTGTTTTATAACATTTCAGCAGCCATTTTACGTATGTCTCAGAGGTAAACCGATCCAAGACAAAATATCCCTATATAAACTGATGGACTTGGATCACTTTACCATTAAGGAAAAGTATCAATTTTGAAAGTGAAATATATTTTGTTTAATAAGTCTTGCAATTTTTAACGAATGGCTTAGATATTTTAGTATATTATTTCCTATATATTTGACTTTCCCAAAATGACATAAACAGAAAAGATCGAATTTTGGACTTGGATCACTTTACTGCTGAGCCATTCAATTTAAAACACATTTTTTCTTAAAAAATGGTTACATATGTGCAAAACAAACCGATAAAAGTTACTATTATCGTCGACATTAGCATTATAGGGTTTAATGCGCACTGTATGCGTTCAACGCGTTAGCAAAGTGCTGTTTATTCACACTTTTCGTTGAAAACACGCTGTGCATTCGTTACCAGCTTGCAACGTTTTTCAGAATCCGGACTCAATTTTTTTTTTTTTTTTTTTTTTAAGGGTGGACTATGCGTCGTTTATGTGTGAATGGGACAAAAATCTCTGTCAACGAAAACACAATGAATTTAGAGCGTGTGCTCTACTTGTGCTTAACGTTAGACAAGCGCTGGTCTGACATTCTTCTGGCGTCTACATTCACACCTGTAAAAACGCTCACATTTTGAGCATGCAGAAAATGTGCGCAGAGGTTGACGCACACAACAATGAATGACGTTCATCAGGCGTTCTCGTCAAATCATCAACAAATTCTGACGCACGCCTAGCTAATCACAACACACTGACCAAAATTCTTCATTTTTTGTGTGCGTTGGATGTGCGTGGTGGTATGTGTGACTGGGCCTTTAGCAACGTACAATTTAAAAACGTTGCAGCATTTTATTTTCTATGTATTATCCCTACACCTAGTACTTTGGAATGTAGAGACAATCCCCCAATTTATCTAGTATTAGGATGGGAGGGAGTGAGGATGCGTAAGCAGTTGATCCGATGTTGGATTAATTCTGATGCATCCGGAAAGAAGGGGGTGACACACACAGTAGCCGAGTGTGCTGTGGAGTGTGGCCCAGCATACAATCGTTTATAAAGGTCATAACAGGTGAAAAGGTGATGAAAATAACATTATTTCAGTGACGTTCTGATGGAAGGTGGTGCATGAGGACAAGAAGGGGGGGGGGGTCTAGACTATAACACGAAACAAGTTTCTCATGTGATGGTGGTATTTAGGCCTTGCTGTTCTGTGCAATAAAAATACATCCATATGTTCGGAGTCAGTATTATCTGGTGATATAGACCTTTATCTCATATCAACGTTTGTATTGTACCAGATACAAGCTTTTTCCACCCGGCTGATACAGCTTTGAAGATTTAGAGAAAAAAAAATTGTGTGCACTATAAGGGTAGGCATACATCAGTTATTCCCCCAAGGGGGGGGGGGGGGGAGGTAATTGTACATACTATGGTTATTATCTGTATAAGGGGACACATAGAGTGAGGTATTTCCAGTGCCCGACCATCGCGCTCACCAGTGATCACCACAATTATTGTGGTCATAAATGGTGATCGCTAGTCTACACCCATTACGTAATTCCTGATGACGCCTCGTACATTATGTACGAGCCGTCATCAGGAATCACGTAACAGGTGTAGACTGTCGACACTAGTATGCGTTTCATACTACAAAGGAGGGACAGGGCTTCTTATCTCGCTGTCTGGCACACAATCCTGAGTCACGATGGACAACTACTGCTAGTCACATTCGTGTTTTATCAAAGTTGAGAAAATTGTCAAGTTTTTTTTCTGTCCATTGGTCAATCCCGTTACAGTAGGTCTAACTGCTGTGGTCCATCCCCATAAGAATCTTAAAATTAAGATCATCCTAACTTTCTCTTATTTTTATTAGAAAAGATTTATTAGAAGACATTTATTAGAAAAGATTTATCTTAGCATTTCTAATGAAAATGAGGAAAGTTAAGATAATTTCAATTTTAAAATTCTCAGTGGGATCGACCCCTGGATCTTCTCTTTTTATTTTTTCACAGATCCACATCCATTTGCACATATGCACCAGTTTGAATGTCTAAAAACTGATGTAGCCGGGTTCAACTGATGTACACATGGTGTAGCCGGGTTCAACTGAATACCTACATCAACGTTAAACATTGGTTTATTTTCATTTGCATGTCGCACTGCTTCACTGGTTGACTAGTTAGTAACTTATTTGAAACACAATAATTTGGCCCGTAGCGGAACAATAAGCTCTCTTTATCTGGTATGGATTTGTATGGGCATGGTGGATACGCCTAAACATCTCAGCCACTTTCAGGAATTTTTTTATTATTATTGACAACAAGAAATGACGTCACGGCCGCAAATTATATCAGTCATTCTCGTAGGTAAATTCTTTGCTTGTTTGTTTGTCTGTCATTCGTTGTTATTTGGGACATGTATACCTGGTTGATCAGCCACGCGTAGTGAATGGTAAATAATTAAATCATATCATCTAACCGCTATTATGCCATCCAGAAGGCCGCAATCAACAGTATTCCAGAGCGGATTCTTGAGCTGGTGCTCTTTCATAGTGCATATCTTTTTCTCTGCTACAAAAATGGTTCAATTGATATACATGGACATTTTTCTGTTAGTGATGGTGCTTGTCTTGTATGTTTACTCTGAGCCTTTACCGTGTTTCACAGGAAATCAGGATATTGTCAAGCAACTACTTATCAACCATAGATTCCCAAACTGCGCATCTGTGAATTTTGTGATAGAGCGTCCAATATGTGAAGTATTTGTTGTTTTTGAAAATATATATCTTCTACTAGCACATGTAACATGTTTTTTATTGTCCAATTGGTAGATAAAAGTTTTACAATACTTATTGACTGAAATATCTCTTTAGAAAGGCTTAAAATTAAAATCGATTCGTCATGAGCTGATAGTATTTCCTGTAATGAGCTGTATTTTATTTTGGTGGTTATTTTTATTATCAGATTAGTTTGAGTAGCCACCATAACACAAGTTATGTATGTTGTTAATGCGCCCCTGGAACCGTATTCTCGTACAAGTTACGATATATCGTAGGCTTCGGATTGGTCGAGATGGCCATCTCGACCAATCAGAAGCCTACGATATATCGTAACTTGTACGAGAATACGGGCCCAGGATTTGACTGTGGTAGTGCGTACCATTGTTCAGATGATGGTATGTTTTCTCAGTTCATCCCAATCTAAAAGTGGTACACATCCTGGCCGACCCAGCAAACACGACACATTAAACCAATGTTGTTTTAATGTTAGTCCGCTGTTTTCGCCGTCAGATCAACATTGAAACAGCATTGGCTCGTGCTTGCTAAGGAAAAACTGCCATCCCAGGTAACATTATTATAAAATCATTCAATCCGTTCTCTTTGACGAGTTGGTCTTTGGATAGTCTCTGTCAAAAATATGTTGTGATTTTATTCTTTAACGTTATTATTCTACAAACCATAAAGGCCCCATGTTATCGAGAACTGAAATTGGCCATAGTGTCATGTGTTTTCTTGTGCACTGAGATTCGCAACGCTGACTTTTTGTTTGAGGTGTAGTTAAAATTTCCTGTATTGTTGTACATGTAACACCATCGTCACACAATGATACAAAGATGTTACTAGTATTAATTTTGTCTGTAGGTCTTAACAACGTCAGACGAGAGAGCTCTATTATGTGCAATATCTCCTGGAATTTGTCCCAGTATGTCTCTGGCATCAGCAGACGGAGACGTCCGGAAGACGTGCTATCCTGTGCCATCAGGAGATGACTTCTTATATAGATGTCTTTTCCATTCCTCGCTAAAAGACGGCACTTTACCCGAGGCCAACTGGACCTCATACGAGTCTATAACTACCTTTTCCCATGATTTCACTGAACAACGGAAACTGTTCCTTGCGGCTCCAACGTCGTGTTATTTGGTGGAGTATATTAAACGTGAGTCGTTTTAACCCTTTATGCCCCCACGATGCATTAAAGCATCATATTACATCCCTGAAAACAGACTTAATTTTCCTACAACTAAGCTTTTTAGAACGAAAATTTCCATGAAACTGGTTTACCAATTCGTGGTAATTTTCTTTAATTTTTAAACCACATCAAGTCATCTTTATCCACTACAAGCCGAGAATTGCGGCAGCAATTCGCGGCTTGTAGTGGATGAAGATGACAATGGTAAATTCAGGATTGAAAGGGTTAACAGCATTCCTAATATTCATCAAAATAGTCAAAAAAGACAAACAGCAAGTTTTACTTGAAAAGTTAGCAGATACTGCTGTTTGTTTTTTTACACGGCAGCGCTTGTAATATGTTTACAGCTTTGAAAGTATATAACATATGATTAGCGAGTTACAATGAAATTTTGGGTCATAATATTTCCTAATATATCGTCCCCTTGGATACGAAAGTGTGTATCTGCCACTTTACAAAGTGGCAGTTACACCCTCTCATATTCAAGGGGACGATATCTACTTGCTCTTTCGGCGTTCACACCAAAGTCATCTTTTAAAATTGCATTGTATGACACAGTTTGTTTGATGAAGTTAAATACAGAATATTTTAAAATTACACTATTTCAACGTTACCATCTATTTACAGCCACGCCAGCTACAGTCGAACCTACCACGGTCCCTGAAACCACCACAGTCCTAGAACCTATCACAGTCCCTGAAACTACAACGGTAGCTCAGCCTACCACAGTAGCAGAAATAACAACTGAAGCTGTTGAAAAAACAACAACCTCTGAACCAGAAATCCCAGCCGCACCTGGTGAGTTGTTCAAATATAGCTGTTCTTGAGCTAGTAGTGATATAAGATGAGGATAAACTGATAATTATGTCATCGATGTTTCTTGATGACGGCACAATGCCACTAGATATATTTGTGAGTCTCTGATTGTCCACCAAGTGTCACCAAAATAAGAAAATCGTGTGGCTGTAATTTTCGGCCTTTCTGATAGTTTGCTGCAGGAAAGACATATTTAATCTGTTCAGGCATAGGTAGGCATATGTCGGCCTTAGTCATTTTAATTCACATGACAGTCAGTTATTCCCTCTTTCTGAGCCCGATTCTAAATTCTGTCAAAATTAAGAAAATAATCACTGCCGCGTAGTTGAAGAATTAAACCCTTGAATAAAAAAACCCACTACTTTACCTATGTAGCGGAGTAGTGGATTTTTTTGCTCTACACATTTACACTGGGTAACGTCTGGGCGGAAGTGAGTCTGCAGCATAGTTGCATTCTGCTGTATATATATATACTATACACATAATCTATATATATTAATATATATATGTTTTAAAAATGTATAATAATACATCGTTGTCTGGAAATTGGAACGAATAACGTGACGTTACAGCTCTAACAATTTCCAAACAACATTCAGTTACACATGCACAACCATGACAAATACATCTCAAGTCTTCATCGTCTCCACATACTATTGTGTCAGCCATTATACTCTGCTTGTGATTTCCAAAGATATGCAGGCTTAGATACGCCCGCATGGTATAGAGATGGGCTAGTAGTAGCTTTAACAACACTAGCATGTAACTTAGTCCCATTTGGGAAGTCATACATATCATAGTGTCTTAATTGCTTTGGAGAATGGTAATCTTAGTGTCTTATTTGGTGTGGAGAATGGTATACTTGAAGATCATAGTGTTTTATTTGCTGTGGAGTATGGTACACTAAAAGATCAAATTGTCTTATTAGTTGTGGAGAATGGTATACTTAAAGCGCACAGTGTCTGATTTGTTGTGGATAATAGTATACTTACAGATCACAGTGTCTTATTTGCTGTGAAGAATAGTAAACTCAAAGATCAAGGTGTCTTATTGGCTGTGGAGAATAGTATTCCTAAAGATCAAAGTGTCTTATTTGGTGTAGAGAATAGTATTCCTAAAGATCATAGTGTTTTATTTGCTGTGGAGAATTGTACACTTGAAGATCATTGTGTCTTATTTACTGTGGAGAATGGTACACTTAAAGATCACAGTGTCTTATTTGCTGTGGAGAATGGTACACTTAAGGATCATGGTGAATTCTTTGCTTTGGAGAATGGTATACTTAAAGATCATAGTGAATTATTTGCGGTGGAAAACGGTATACTTAAATATCACAGTGAATTGTTTGCTGTGGAGAATGGTATACTTAAAGATCATAGTGTCTTATTTGCTGTGGAGAATGGTACACTTAAAGATCATAGTGGTAGTGTCTTATTTCCTGTGGAGAATGATAAACATAAAGAGCATAGTGTCTTATTTGCTGTGGAGAATGATACACATAAGGAGCATAGTGTCTTATTTGCTATGGAGAATAATATACAGAAAGGGCACTGTGTCTTATTTGCTGTGGAGAATGATATATATAAAGAGCATAGTGTCTTATTTGCTGTAGAGAATGATATACATGAGGAGAGCATAGGGTCTTATTTGCTGTGGAGAATGATATACATGAGGAGAGCATAGGGTCTTATTTGCTGTGGAGAATAATATACAGAAAGGGCATTGTGTCTTATTTGCTGTGGAGAATGATATATATAAAGAGCATAGTGTCTTATTTGCTGTGGAGAATGATATACACGAGGAGAGCATAGGGTCTTATTTGCTGTGGAGAATGATATACATAAAGAGCATAGTGTCTTATTTGCTGTGGAAAATGGTATACATAAAGAGCACAGTGTAATATTTGCTGTGGAGAATGATATACTTGACCCTTTACGCACGGAACCGACTTTAGACGTCAAATTCTGACGTCTATAGACGTCAGATTCGAGACGATCTCCGCACTGAGCATTTTTTTAAATTCTAATGGCAGTGGACCCATGATAGTCAGGGTCCATTTTTTTTTTAAAAAAGGCATTCTTAAAGTTTGTAAGGCATTTCTTAGTAGAATTTGTCATGTAGTTGTTTTTACACAATTCGGATATGCTGATTCCATATCTGCCCCATGCCCAGCTCTATTTTTAGTTTTTCCCTTTCAAAATTGAAAAACGAAATGGCCGCAGATAAAGTCACAATTATCATGAATATACATCATGTCTGGATCCACAGCGGACACACAAACTTGACTTTCGTGTTCAAAATAACCTTTTTGTTTTGATGAATTTCATGTTTGAAGATCTGGTCAACTATCACGCAATTAAAGTTAAAAATCCAAGATGGCCGCCAATTATACAGCAAGTACCATAACCATTTTTCTCAATGTCGTAGGAAGTTTTTTGGCTCCTAAATAGTTTTCTGATACAAAAACATTACACAACATAAGAAAAACTCTACTTCCATGGTACATGTAGTTACCGGTTACAGGGAATGCAAAAAATATGATTAATTAAAATAACACATTAACTGTGGGGAAATTGTACAAAAATTGCATGAATTGCATGAATGCAATCATCTTGAATAATGATAATGTTAGAATAATCACCCTCATCAATATATTGATCACATCTTTGTGCAGCTTCGGAATTGATGTAGCGACTCCTTGATAGGACGCCATTGGATACTTTCTCGTGGTCCTATTTCACACCTAATCAAACTAAATGTGATAGTTCTTCAGGTGCAACAGGAAGCTTCTACATGAGAACTGGATTCTGTTTCACATATTTTTTTATGTGATGTGCACGTTTTAACCAGCACAATATACCCAGTTACTGGAATCATAAATTCTTAAATTTAAGCGACTAATTATCTCAATATGAACGGAACCTGTATGTGTGTCATAATTGCCATGGTTACGCAGACCACCTTAATGGATCAACTTCATGTTTTGCCTAACCCTAGTACAGGGCTTGGCCAGAAGGGTGCCACCCGTGGCCAACGCACCTTTAAATTTAAATTATTGTTTTCTTCCTCACTATAAAAGCACGATGCAGGTGGATATCACATAGGCCACATACTAATATGCCTAGAACAGATATATGGTGAGCGAGTAGTACAGTGGACAGTGATCAACAATCGTAAAATATTGTTTGTCAATAGTCTAAACATTTTTACAACATGCTCGATATTACGTTGGTTTCCTTCGGCTTCTGAATGTGAAAAAATGGCTTTATTAAATAATTTATTACACTGGACTACGATGTGTCATTTTCCTGGCGTAACATTTGTTCCCCTCCCCCCATAACTTTGTGAAATATTGATAATAGATGTTATCACGGCTCTGAATTGGTTTCCGGAGTGTGAGAAACCTTTGCAGACACCAAAAACACACCTCTACGTTATCTGGAAGCAAAGTGATGGCACATTGCCTTTCAGTGGCGGCCATTTTTTATTTTGACCTATAGCGGCAAACGCACAAGGTGAAATTCGGGGGACTTTAGTATGCTGGTCAGGTGGGTTTTAAGACACCGAAATGATGTTTTTATGTTCATTGTAAGCCAAGCCGTGATGTAAAGTTGTGACATTTTAACTAATTTTGGCGGCCATTTTGTTTTTAAATTTTGGGTAGGAAAAACACAAAATAGAGCTTGACATGGGGCAGATTTGGAATCAGCGTTCCCAAATTGTGTAAAAACAACTGAATGCAAAATTCTACTAAAAAATACTTTAAGTAACAAGTCATAAATAGGTCTTCAAATAGAAGCAGAAAGAGCTAACAAAGACATTTATGATGATTTCAAATTGAAAAATCCTTTGGTCTCCAATGTTTATATACAATTATTTCAGCGGGTTTTTTTCATAGTGTCTTAGCTGCTATGGAGAAGGATACACACAAAGATCATCGGGATTATTTACTGTGGATAATTGTGGACATAAAGATCATAGTGTCTTATTAGCTGTGAAAAATGGTGGACAAAAAGATCATAGTGTCCTATTAGCTGTGGAAAATGGTGGACAAAAAGATCATAGTGTCCTATTAGCTGTGGAAAATGGTGGACATAATGATCATAGTGTATTATTAGCTGTGGAAAATGGAAGACATAAAGATCATAGTGTCTTATTAGCTGCGGAAAATGGTAGACATATAGATGATAGTGTCTTATTAGTTGTGGAAAATGGTAGACATAAAGATCATAGTGTCCTATTAGTTGTAGAAAATGGTACACTTGAGGATTAAAATGTCTTATTCAAATATAATTTATATAATTAGAACTTGAGCTCAACTGCATTATTTTCGTGTAGATAAGTATAATATTACCAGAGTTGTATAAATATATGACTTGTTTGTAGTTGATGGCACCGCAGACTGTCTTGTACATCTACATAATGGCCACTTGGTGGACGATGTTTATCCTGTGGTTTTTAACGGACAAAACAAAGATGTCTACTGTCGAATGTCCAGTGCAAGCAAAGGTGGAGGATGGACGGTATGTAAAAATAGTCATCGTCCCGCCATTTAAGCACGGGGTCTCTCAATACGGGATTATATTCAAGCATAATGATGAATTAAATTGGGTGATTTTCCCACTATGGGTAAATTTAAAAAAAATTATATCTAAATGCTGGGCAGTCAAATTATATGACTCAGATACTAAACCTACTATATAATATGGTGTACCACAAGTTATGTTTTCTGACTTTTTGACTATCCCAATATGTAGAAGAGAGGGCCGATTTATGTTCCTAAAATTCTTTACAACTCTGTCACGTACATGTTTTTGCAAGGTAGCCTAAACAATTATGTCCATTAAGCTAAATTAAAATGTACAGCATAGCTATGGAGGTCTATCTGAAGCATATCAATTGAAAGTGTGGAGTTGGGGTGCTATATCCAGATTGCTTGAATGAATTTGCAGTTAGAACTTTAATAGTATACTTTTATCCTACAACTTCGTCACGGTCATTAAAACATACACATTTGCAGTAAGGCAGCTTACTTCTATATGGAAAATAAAAAATGTCATTGCCTGGTGCCAGACTGTATTTTTTTGTCTTTATCCAGTACCCATATTTGTTCCTGTGGAAAATGTCACACTCATTTGTGGTAGAAAGTTCACACTGACCACCATGTACATTTCTGAAGGGGTCAATAGTACTTTTTAAATAAATAATTATATTTCTACTCTTACCATCAAATGCAATTCCAGGCGATTACATGATTTTTTTTTAAATTATTATGTTGACTTTTACAATGTATTCACAACTCCGTCACGGATCATAAAACTCCGTCACGTTTTCACGGAAAATAATTGTCACGTCTTGCTACCTTCCATCAGTACAGCTATCATTTTATTATTTTATATTGCATTTCCCTTGACACTTCCATCATAACAGATTTGCTGTTGTTTTCGTGACGGAGTTGTAAATGCTGTTTTGAGTCATATGTTTCCTTTGGCTGCCAATCTGTTGAAATAGCTGTTTAAGCTCTGTTGGCAGTTGATTTATATTGATTATCATGGGCGGATTTAGATCGGGTTGAGAGGGATCCAGAACCCTGTCAGCATTTTTAAATTGATCAGAGTACAGGGTTTCAGACTAAAAAAACGGCATTTTTAGGTTTGGATCCCTGTCAGTTTTTTTTAAATTAAACTGACCGGGTTCCAAAACAAAAGTGACACTTATCTTTCGATAATTTTAATTTAGGAAACAAGTAATTTAAAATGATTTAATATGACTAGGCACTGCCTAGCGAGGGCTCGCTCCCATGATACAAATTATATTATATTCATATGCACCGGAATATTCTGTGATAATCATAAGAACACATCCACATGGTCATGGTATGAAAATATATAACACCCTAGGCCTAGGGCCTAGCCTGGCATAGCCATAGGCATGTTCCTACAGTAGTCTAGAATAGTGATAGTATTGCATTCATTAAAAAAATATGCAGTTCACTAAACCAGGTGATAAATCGGCTGGAGGGTGTGGAGGGGTCGGCAGCACTGAGCCTTTAATTGTCACGCCTAATTGCTGTGTGAGCAATGGATCACACCGATGTTGGCGCCTTGACCATTACATAACATTCTCACTACCCCTTGTGTCCTATTACCTGCACAAATAATATAAGGTTTTATTAAATATATATTATATATAAGTAAATTGGAACCCTGTCAGATTATTTTCTGAATCCGCCCCTGATTATTGGTGTATTCAAGTATGGACAAAACAGATGATACCAATACCTTCTGGTTTTTTCATACTTGATGCAGCCTGTATTGACGCGTAGTGAGAAAATTACCTAATTATAACTGATTACGTGACCTCCTTTTGATATAAACTGTTCTCTTCACAGACATTTCACAGACGCTTTGATGGCAGTGTATCCTTCGCCAAGACATTCGCGGAATATGCGGCTGGATTTGGCGATGCTAGTGGGGAGTATTGGCTTGGTAGGTTATGTCTGTATCAGGTCTCTGCCAAGAATATGCATATCCCAGCAAACATGATGTTTTGAATCAATGTTGTTTTGATGCTCGGCCAGCGGCGTAGACGGTGGACCAACGTTAACACAACATTTGGTCAATATATTGTGTTTGCGGAGATATGATCTCTAAGCTTAATATTCTAGGTCCTGACAAAGTTTTGTATGCACTTTATTTAGAAGAGGCTAACTCAACTGTTTCAGATTAATTCGACCCCAAGGAACAACATGGGATGTATGCCAAATTCTCTATCCGGGACGATGTTCTTGTGTTCCGATACATTTGAATTATGTAAAATGTTCATGTTTGTCATTTCGTAGAATATTTTTCATTTATATTTTTGGAGGGTATTATTTGGATTTTTGCAATACTGATTTAGCTATATATTATAATCTTATCATGCAATTTATGTCTTGTGGCACTCAAGTTATGCAGAATAGCCATGTTTTCTGTAGTGTAAGGGTTAGGGTCACAACATTTATACAATGTCGGCTCAACGTCTTTGACGTTGGTCCAACATGGTATATATGTTAAACAAATGTTTTGTGTTTGCTAGGATATGTGATAATTGATTGGTACAAAAACATGGATTTATACACAAATAAACAGTAAATCTGGCTCTAACTATATTGCCTATTCAAAATTCCAATATACCCGCCATGACAATTAATAAAATATTTTACTATTGGGAATGCCTTTTAACATGATTTTAATTCTGTATGTGATACCATGTGAATTGTCGTGTGATTTTAGCTAATTAACAATCTTGTATATGCATCTACATATATTCTATCATTTTTATGACAAATAAATCAGTAATGACTTTTCTTTATGTCAATAAAATATTTGTCTGAACGTGTAGTCTTATGAAAAAATAATAAGGCATATCAAAACGAGTCTGAGCATATAATTTTTTCTTTTAATCTGCCATTTTTTGTTACGTTGACCTACTATAATGTCTCTGTCAAGCTGTGTTCGGCGGCCATTTTGTTTTCATCAATTTTAGTAGTAAACTGAAAAACTTTTCCTGTTCGGTATTAACTAATCTTTAAGAACAATTAAGTGGTTTGCCAACATTTTCTAAAAATGCCTCCATTCTGATTTCGTGAATTATGTCCATGTCCCTCTCTCTTTTGCCACAGGTAATGACTTTCTTCACGCCGAGACGTCTAAAGTACAACACGAACTGCTGGTTGAGATGACAGACTGGGCAGATGTCTCTCACTACATTCATTTCTCGTCATTCAGTGTGGGGTCGGCTGCTGGTGGTTACGTCTTGACTCTGTCAGGATTCTCTGGGACCTTAGGTGAGTGGCAACACAGCAAACTCGTATTGTTGATTCAATGCTGGTTAACCCTTTAACCGCCGGTGCCGCATATATTCGAGTTTTCATTTTCTATTAGCACATCAAGTACCACCTTTTAAACACGGTAAAGATAAAATGTGACATCAACCAGCAGGATTGGAAAAGAGTTGACCGCCATTTTGTCAAATCCGAAGAACTTTCACTCACTTGAAGTTGTGGATCGCGTCAGCGAGACACAACTTCAAGCGGGTGAAAATTCAAATTGAATAATTTGGCAGTTAAAGGCTAATTAATGCTGGGTCAGCGTCAAAGCAGTGTTTCGTCGTCTCGTGTTTGCCAGCAAGTGTCATCCTATTTCACAGATGGCGCCATGTGCTCAGATAAATTTACTAGTTATAACCATTTTGGATCTGAGCTCGGCCCTCGGTTGATTTAGGCGATGCATAATTTATTGGAACCCTTTTGATTGACACCCAACTGATACATTTATTTTCTTGCAGATGACAATCTGGGCTATTCGAGTGGTAGTGCATTTCAAGCCAGTGGGAATGCGTGCGCCTTAAGTTCTTGTGGTGATGGAGGCTGGTGGTACGATAGTTGTGCTCGGACATGTTTAAACGGGGTCTACACTTCCACCAACTATACCAACGCAGTGAACGGCAATAGCCAGAGAAATGGAATGTGGTATCGCGCATTCCACGACAGTGATAACTACTCATTGAAGAAAGCTAGCATGATGTTCAGGAGGGGTAACAATTTTTACATTCATCTCACCAGATTTTCCTATCGGAGCTAGAGGTCCAATATGCACTCAACGTAGTGGCAGATAGCACCCTTTACCTGCGAGAAGAAAAAATGTTGTTGTTCAAAGTTTCCATCTAAATAGGACCACACTTATTTGTATAAGGTTGTACGGTGGCTTTTTAGAGCCACCACAAATACAAGTTAGACGTTGTGGAAATACCAGTTATAGTTGTCGTGATACAAGTTAGACCTGTAGAAATACAAGTCAATGTTGTCCAATTACATCTTAGCTCTGTGGAAATACATGTTAGACTTGTTGAGAAAGAAGTTACTGCTTAGAAAATTCACCTTGTAATTCGATAAAAAAAAACTTGTATATCAACAACTCTAGCTTGTATTTGAACAATACAAACAATACAAATCTATGTGTTTTCCCTTCTTGGTGTTAACTTGGTATTTTCTCAACTTTATGTAGTTCCACAAGGCGTATCCAATGAAGCATCGTCAACATGATTCATCTTACAACGCGTATAGATAAGCATGTTAGCTGACATAAAGCAGTTCCTTGTAATCATTACGCTCACCAAAAAGTTCTTGTGCTCACGGACATTGAACCACTGGTATACCTAGTATACATCTAGTTTGCTGGGATCTGTGGTATGTGTTGTCAGCGAATACCCCAATACCCCGACATGCATCACATAAATTACCGTAACCCCCTCCTCAAGGCCAGCTAAGATGTTTTTCTACATGCGTGAAGATAAGATTATGCTGCATCCTAGCTGTGTCGGATACAAATTAGACCTGTTGAGATACAAGCTACTACTGGGACAAAGCTCATTTGTATTTCGCGACATGTCCCCAAATGGCCTGCTGCAAGTAACGCGGTCGTTGAAACACAAGTTATAGCTTTTGAAAGTTGTTTTTTGTCGAAATACAAGTTAAAATTAACTTGTTAGTCTAAAATGTATTTTAACAGGTTTAATATGTAATTAGACAACATTAACTTTTATTTCTCCGGATCAAAGCTTGTATCGAGACAGCTTATATTATGACAACCTGTAACTTGTAATTGTGGTGGCCCCAAAGAGCCACCGTAGGGCGGCTATGTGGGTATAATCTCTTATAATTCTATGACCGAGGACCCCATGACTTACCCAGCAAGCACGAGACGTTGACCCAACGTCGGTTTACAGTACTGTTGGCCCACCGTCTAAGACGCTTGCGCAACAGTAAACCAACGTCGGTGTAACGTCTTCGAAGTTCAACATTTTACAAATGTTATGCAAATGTTTCGTGTTTACTGGCTCATAGAGAGATCGGGACCATAATAGCCAAACTCTGGATACAGGGTGTGATGACGGTCAATTGTGTGATGTAACTTCATTATCAAAAGTAACATATATGTTTTGAGAAAACATTTACAAAGTCAAAGTCAAAGTCAAATAGTTTATTCATGCATAAGGGCCACTGGCCTACATTGCAAATATAATAACACACACATTCAATTCTTTCTCAATCCAAACAATTTGTATATAAAAATAGAAAGTTGAAAAATAGTATTATCATCTTGTGTAGACATCAGTTTATTAAAATTGTGGATAGATGGTGGATTTAAATAACATTGTGGAATATAAAAACATCTAATTTCTTTGTATTTTTCACAAATCATTACTGCGTGAAATTCATCTTCCAGTACATTGTCATCACAGAAAGTGCAGAAACGTTCTTCTTTTGGGATATTATCATGTCTGCCTTTTTCTATAGCTAAATTATGGCTGGCGCATTTTAATTTAGCGAACGCTATAAAATGCTTCCGTACTTGTAAGATATGAAGATAACGTTCTGGTTCTAATGTATATTTGAAATTAGCATAGTAGTTGAGTTTATGACTAGCAGTTATATCGTGGTGCCAGTCCTGAGCAAAACAGTCTGAGAGTCTTTGTTTGAAATCTTTTAAAAACATTATTTCATCACCAACACCTTGCGATAACCAAACATGTCCAAAGCCGTATTTGTACAATAACATTTTAACATGTGTTGCCCATGAGATCTTACCACTGTCATCATATGACCTCAACATATTGTAGCATACATGCGGGTAACGATTCACAGGCATTTGTATAAGTTTTAACCAATATTTCACACATTTACTCATATAATGTACAGCAAGAGGTCGTCGACCACACTCACCCAGAGCAGCACAATTTATTGTGTTGCCCCTCACACCCAACATTTTCTTACAATATTCTAATTGTACCTGTTCAATAACATGGCTATATTCATATCCCCAGATTTCAGATCCATAGAGCAAAGTGGGGGTAATCATTTTATCAAACAGATTCATAGCTGTTGAAAAAGGTAAAAATCCACATTTATATTGAACTTGTTTTATAAGGAATATAGCTTTCCGAGCTTGTGCTGCAAGACTTCGTTTAGCTTGCGACCATTTTAATGTACTGGTAAAAAATATTCCAAGGTATTTATAACTAGAGACCAATTCTATCTTTCCTCCATTGTAGTACCATTTTTCATTTTGTTTTAAACATCCTCCTCGTCTAAAAACCACTATTTTTGTCTTTGTTAAATTAACAATCATTGCCCATTTTTCACAGAATTGACCCAAGACATCAATCATTTTCTGTATTCTCCCAACTGTATCAGAGCACATTGCCATATCATCGGCATACAATAAAATCATGACATTTTGCGTTCGTTCAGCTAAGTAAATTCCTTGGCAACCATTAGCCTTGAACATATCAATTAATTCGCTCAGGTACAGTATGAAAAGAAAGGGGCTTAACATGCATCCTTGTCTCACTCCAATTTTACAAGTAAAACATTTTGTTAGGCCTTCGCCTGTACACACGCAAGATTGTAGATGCATATACATGTTTCGTAAAAAGCGCAGTGTGTCACCATGTATGCCATTATTTATTAGTTTAAACCATAACAGACAATGCGATATAGTGTCGAATGCTTTTGAAAAGTCGACGAAAATTACGTAACACCGACATTTCTTTTTACACAAATATTTCTGAACTATACTTTGCAAATTGAAAATTTGATCTATAGTACTATAACCTTTGCGATAACCTGCTTGTTCTTCTTGTCGTTTTTCATTTTCGTCTGCCCATTTAACTAATCTGCTATTTATTATTTTTGTAAAGACTTTACTAAGTGTACACAGTAATGATATACCTCTGTAATTACTTGGCTGATGCGGGTTACCGCTTTTGAAAATCGGACAGATAATAGTATTTTATTAAAAAGAAGTGTAAGTAATGGGGTAATGATGTCATTTGTACATTTTAACATTTCGTTTAGAATACCATCAATACCACCTGCTTTTCCATTAGGTAAATTAGAAATGCATAATCTCACTTCATCTTCAGTAAAGGAAGAATTTAAAATGTCAGGTTTGTTTTCAGTACATTCATTACAAAATATATCATGTTCAGCAATAAATTTGACACAAATTGCATTTACAAGTGGATAGTGATAACTGGTTTTGAAAGTTTAATGATGAATGAGCTATTTGTTGGAACTTAGACTATAAGCAGGGCCTGGACTATAAGCAAAAAACGTTTCTTCCCCATCCACGTGTGAAAGTCAGTATTGTGGGGAGCCACCGTGACTGAGAGGTAGCGTGCTCGGCCTCAGACCTCCAGGGCTCGAATTTAGAATCCTGTGTCTAGAGGACAGTGTCATCTCAATCATCTCACCATCCTCAGGAGGTTCTCCTGGCCCAGTTTAGCCTATATGTGCACAAAGGTGGCCTAAAGCGCGATTCATTTTATTTTCATTAGAAGTTAAGCTGACTGGTTTAAAGTCAGATTCAAGGTAATAATATGTCGGATATAGGTATACAGTCGGATTCACATTAACCGTGGTGAATTAGTTTCGTTCATTTCTCAGTCATGTACATTATGATGTGAGTGAAATAATAAAGAGAAGAGAGTCAGAGCCACGTGAGGCACAAGGTTGGTGACCTGGAATGTTTAATTGTTAAGGACACAGCCTGAGGGGAGCCTTAGGGTCACCTCGAGGGCTGTGTGGAGTTTTTCAACATGCTTGCAGACTATGAATATTAGAGCTGTATATTTGCATAATATTTTAGGATTCAATATCAGGCTACACCTGAAACTATAGTAGTGCCTATCACAACGTTTGGGATTAGATGGGTTGCCAATAACATTAAATTTACAAAGTTTTACATATACAAATCAGTGTTTCTGGCTATGAAAAAAGTTGGAGTCAGACAATATGAAGATTCTGACTACAAACCTGGTGTTGGAGTCAGCACGCAGGTGCGGGTTCCGGTAGACGGCCACCAACGGGGATCACAACTCTAGGGGGGTCCAGGGGCATGCTCCACTGGGAATTTTTTGTTTCATAGAAGGCTTTAGGTGTCTTCTAGTGATAGCTAAAGGTACATTTTAGGCTTTAAAACAACACATTTTTCAATATAATTTGTCTAGATATATATCATTGTTGTCAGAATGGAATGTTTTTTCGTCAGAGGGGGAAGCTTGTCGTCAATTCTGACGATATGACGACAGATCAGAAACGCTGCAAATTAGCCAAATGGGGATAATAATTTGAATACATTCCTTTCATGAATGCGTTTTATTTACTAAACTAGCTGACTGATTCCAAGGACATGATTTGTCAGAATTTTTACTTCAATTTCTGTTTTTAAAATTCTAAAACAGAATCATCCACCATAAATTTTAAATGTTATTTTTTAGTATATTCTAGATCAGCACCATTTAAAATAAAGTAAGTAAATCCATAAAAAAATCACTTGCTTATCATGGAATAGTTATACAAATAACCAGCCCACCATTTCAAATATACAAATAACCTACTAAAATCTACACTAAAATTTATAAATTGTGGTATGGTGGAGTTTAACATTATTATTTTTTTTAATAAACAGCAACGCTGACTCCGGACTGCGACCAGCTGTATAACGCAGGCTACACAACCAGTGCTGTTTATACCTTAAGCTTGGATCCCAGCACTATTTTCAATGTGTATTGCGAGATGAACTCTGGGGGATGGACGGTAAGTTTGACCATAAAGAGCAAAACACACCAACGCGATTTCGCGCGCGACGTCGCGCGCAAAATCGCGTTGGTGTGTTCTACGCTTCACTCCTCCCTGGTCTGCCTATCCTCCTAAACAACATAATACGAGAATCTGACGCACTGTAGTTTCAATGTCGGGCCAGTGTCGTGGACAGTGATTCATTTGTAATTAAACACTGGGCAATACACGTGTTTGTGGGTGGCACTAACTGACTGAACTATATAAGGAGCGAGTCACCACGATTACAAATCTGGACTGTCTCCACATTGGATCATGACAGTATTTCCTTCTTTCAAGATTAAATTGCTTGATAAAAACGATAAACAGTACAGCAGACTAAAAACTGTATTTTTGTCATTAAATAGCTGATTCATACGTTTTTCTTCAGTAGCCTACATGTACCAAACTTGGTGTCAAATTTCGATTATCTTATATAAATTCCAATAAGGCCTACAATTCCCTTTTTAGCTCCCGCCGTCACCGTAGGTGAGACGGAGGGAGCTATGGATTCCGCCTCCGTTTTTTTTGCATCTTCTTTTGCCTATAACTTTGTAAGAAAATAAGCTAGGATAACAACTTTTGGTATGTGGGTTACTTCCAGGTGGATGATGGACAGGTTAAAATATTTTTATCTGAATTCAATACGCAAGGTCGCAGAGGAGAAAATGATGATGTTACGGCGTTGGGCCGTTGGGCCGTTGGGCCGTCCGTAAACAATTCGTTTCCGGAGCATATCTCTGAAAGTACCGATTGTCTTCAAATTTCACACACAACACCCCTAGGGGGGTCTAGTTGTGCCTTTTGGGGTATTTGAACTTTGACCTACTTTTGGTTCAGAACTATGACCTATTTAGACGTTTTGACGCGCACTTCGTTTCCGGAGCAGATCTCGAAAAGTACTGGGCCGATGACAGTCATATTACACATGCATGTTCTCTAAGGTCCCTAGTTGTGCCTTTTTAGGTTTTTGGACCTTGACCTTGAAGTTGACCCAGCACTTTGACCAAATCTATAACATCGGTAAATCCGACTGAAAGATTTTGCGGAATATCATGAAAACCGCTCAAGATAGCTACACCATTACTATAAAACAAATTGTGAGGTTTCAGGAGAGGATGCATCTTGAAAAATTTCAAGTCGATAAAAGTGAAAATGGCCGCCTATCGGCCATTATTCACCTCGACAGGCCTGATAAATTGCGGAATATCATGAAAACCGCTCAAGATAGCTACACCATTAATATCAAATAAATTGTAAGGTTTCAGGAGAGGATGCATCTTGAAAAAATTCAAGTTGATAAAATTCAAAATGGCCGCCTATATGGCTAGATCATTACTATAAAACAAAATGTGTGATTTCAGGAGAGGATGCATCTTGAAAAAATTAGACTCAATAAAATTCAAAATGGCCGCTTATCGGCCATTATTCACTTTCACATGGCCGATATTTGATCAACCGTGCTAGATGGCTAGACCATTACTATAAAACGAAATGTGAGATTTCAGATGAGGATGCATCTTGAAAAAAATTGACTTGATCAAATTCAAAATGGCCGCCTTTTCGGCCATTATTCATTTTCACATGGCTGATATTTGGTAATCTAATTTAATTTCGACCACATATAAAAATCATAATTCAAAATTCCAGTTCCACAATTGTAATTCCTCTGTAAATTCTGGTGAATTATATAATTGTTTGTACATATATTGCCAGACAAAACTATTGAGTTAAGTATCTATTTTTCCATGACCAGTTCATGTGATATAAACGATTAAAATAATCATCTATGAATTACATCATTTCATTTTACTGATTTAAAACATAATATTATAATTAAATGAAATGTGGCATAATTGTGTGAGTTATTATTAAGTCACACATGTATTTCAATAAGTGTGCGCGCTTTTCTCAGAATATTCCGCTATTCTCAGTATATTCCGCCCTTCATTAACCTTTACAACGCTGAATTATTTTTGTATAAACCATGGTGATCAAAGGTTTTTTTTCAGTTTGAAATAGTCATAATCGTCTTAGTTAGCTCTTTCCGCTTTATTTGAATACCTAAGTTATGTGTCAACGGCCATTAAAATATTTTACTTCTCTCAGTGAGGGGACCGTCTCTATAAATACGTCAGAATCTGACGTCTAAAGACGTCAAATTCTGAGTATAAAGCCGGTTCCCGCGCTGAAAGGGTTAAATTAGCCTTGTCCACAGTTAACCATTGAAGTCCCCTGGACATGTTGAGTGTATATCATAGTTAATCACATATACATATACATTATGCTTATACACGCGTCACAAACTCCATTTATTCTTTGTGATCATTGCAATCAGGACATTTTGACCGAATGTTGAGTTAATGTAAATGTTGGTCCAACGTCAACAACCTCAGATCTAAATTAAACCAACAATGAGTCAGCGTCCCATGTGGTCGCAGTGATATCATTTTAAAAACCAATCGCCTTAATTATAGCGAGGTATTTTATAAAGCGTGATATAAGTATTACTTAATTATATTCAGAAAAAGAGGTATTTTATAAAGCGTGATGAAGTATTACTTAATTATATTCAGAAAAATGACAGTACTATGTTTTGGCGATGTACTTTTATGCTTCATTTGTTTCATTTATGGAGCAAGTCATTTCTGCGATCACGCATATACCAGGTTTACTCGGTCATGGAATAATTATAACTATTTAAAAATTATTATGCCAAACTGAATCCATAAACAATATCACAAGATTTCGCTTACTGGGTATATCGTCATATGTTTATAACTTATGGAATTGATGCGCAATTTCCTCTTCATAATTATTGAAAATCAAACAAACCCAGTGGACTCGACAATACATATGAGTGTCCTTTGACAATAATGTTTGTTTCGGCCAACATAATATATCTCAAGAATAGTGGCTGTTTTTTACCCAGCCAAACTCGCAGTAGCTATTTCCATCATATTCAGAATCTTCTACGCACAAATAAAAGTATGCATCTGGCAAAACATATTGTAATTACATTATTTACCAACAAATTAGACTATGCTCAGTGAAGATCGTGTTATGATGACAGCTTAGCATGAATATGCTCAAATGTGGCCTAAATCCTAATTCATTGCACATGATGTCATGGATTGTATTTTTTAGGTATTTCAGAGACGTCAAGATGGATCTGAGAATTTCGCCAGAACTTATGAAGAATACGTTGATGGTTTTGGAAGCCTTTCTGGTGAATATTGGCTAGGTGAGTGCGCAATAATAAGCTGAAACGAAACTAAAATATTATCAAGTTTGCAATAAGGAATTACATGATAAGTATTACCAACAGTAGGGTTGGGAAATATTCTACCATCATCGTAATCATGTATTTTGCTAGATATCGTTACAGCATAGTCAAATTTTTTTAGACCCCATGTGCCATACACATGAGCACGATCTAAAGAAAACCACCGAACAAATATACTAATTAAAAAAAAAATATAGCAACAATGAGGCTACCAATTAAAAACTGTAGTCCACTGCAAACGTGATCGTTGTAGGGAGCCACACACAACATCATTTTGACACCATGATCTGGTGTGGCTCACACAGACATTTCTCTTTGTGTGTTGACCCTTACAGTGCGGGGACGTGTATGACGTCAGATTCTGACGTATAAAGACGGTCCCCTCACTGAAAGAGTACAAATATTTATACTGACCGTGGACCCATAACACGTGTATTCAAATGAATCGGAAAGAGCTAACTAAGACATTTATGATGATTTCATATTGAAAAAACCCCTTTGGTCTCCATGGTTTATGCAAAAATATATCAGCGCTGGGTTTAGCCTTAAGGTGGGCTTTATTTCCAGGTAATGAGATTCTGTACAGGATGCTGACGGCCACATCCAGCCAGCTGAGAGTAGAGATGACAGACTGGGACGACGTCCTCTACCCGATAGGCTTCTCCTCGTTCACCCTCAGCAGCAGCGCTACTTTCTACGTCCTTAGTGTGACGGGGTACAATGGTACCATAGGTAATTCAACTCTTCTTATTCAAGTTTGGCTCTATAAATGTAGAAAAAAACAGGATTTGATTCGGGTTGTTATCTTGGTTTTGTACAAATCACTGTAGAGTCTAACGACACTGTGAAAACACACAAACTTGGAAGCAAAAAAAATTATCCCCTGATTTTTTTCTATTTTTCTGCGAATAGAAAACTCATATGTGGCGGAGTAGCGGTATATTTGCCATTTATATATAGGACACATTTGTAAGCGTGTTCAGAAGCCTAAAGTTGTTATAACAACAAAACTCCTCGAATTGGACAGTTTCTGCAAAAAATGGCGCCTGGTTACAGAGAGAGAGCGGGGGCTGACCTGAGCGACACCTGTGTGTGGAGCATGACCAAGCAATTACCAAGCAATTGTTGCCAATGTGGTAACATCGTATTATATTATTTCCAGGAAAATGAGTAAAAACATGACATAATCGCGACGAGAAATTAGCCTGTTGTAATATTCCAAGAAACTGCCAATAATTATGTGGGCAACATACAAATCGTCGCCTCGGAGCTAAACGATCCTATCTGCCACTCTGACGAGTGTCAGATAGGATCCTTTAGCTCCGAGGCGACGAAATAAAAACAGAAAAAAACATTTAAAGTGTTAAATACTTAATAGGACTATACATGTTTTCACCACACTCCTTGCCTCCAAAAATGTCAAATCAATACTCTAAGTGGTTTTTGGTTGAAGTTATCCGACCATAGCGGCCATTTTAAATTTGTCATTTGAGCCATATAACTATTGTTAACGTCCGGGTCAAAAAGCATGATTATTTTATCTACATGACGTTGTAGTCATGTTGCCAATTTGTATTCCATAATTTCTTCACAAGTGTACTTTCTTGATTTTGTCCTAGTGTACATGCGCCGCAGTCACTACAACCACAGCCTAGCTGGAAATAATGGTGTCATCATTACACATATAGTACACCATAGGAAAAATTTGAGGAAAAATAGAGTGAAACTTGTTTACGCGCTTCGATATTTTGGGTGCTATAAAAGCGTCGCAAATTCTGATATTGTGTATTATCAAACCAATTTTCCGAATTTTTTTCACATTGGGCAACCCTAAAACATGATCAGTGTGATTTTGCACAGCGCAGAGAGAGCTTTAAATTAAAATGTGTCGTACACTTATATAATTGCAGATGACAGTCTATCATACGCAAATGGCAAAAGATTTTCCGGCAGCGGAGAAAATTGTGCTATAACTTCTTGTGGCAACGGAGGCTGGTGGTATGGCAATTGTGCCGAGACGTGCTTGAACGGAGTGTATACAAGCACCGGCTACACCGACGCCAGGAACAGCAACGGCCAGAGGAATGGGGTGTGGTACCGTGCAATCAAGTCGTCTGACTACTACTCCCTCAAGAAGACTGTGATGATGATACGTCCTGCCTAGCTCTTTAACCGCCGGTCCCGATTATACTCCTTTTTTTTAATTTTGTTATTACCTTATTAAATACCAGCATATGAACATGTTAAAAAAAAACGTGACATCAATGAGCAAGATTTCGAAATCGTTGACCGCTATTTTGTCAAATCTGAATAAGTTTCACTCACTTGAAGTTGTGGATCGCGATTCCGTCCCAACGTTAATTCAAGTCAATAAAATTTATTTTAACAAGCATAAGCATATTTCTTCTGTTTACCAGTGATGAAGATAAGTCCGGTGTCGGTCCGGTGCCAGTTTTTCCAACTGAAACACAATATTATGTTTCACTGTTTAAATACAAATTTGGTACAGAAAACGAAAATTCATGAAAAGGTTTACTATTGTAAAAAAAGGAAGATTGAAATAAATTAGTAGCTTTGTTAAGTGGTAAAATGTTCCAGACAGTCTAATGGACTAATAACATGGTGATCTGGCCTGGGAATGCTAGCTCCTGTGCTATCTATGATGATGCTGTCAAAACATGAGTAGGCCTACCTAAAATTACTGTAAGAAGATTAAATTTTCCAACTTCGGTGAGACGTCTAAAAATAAAAAAAGAAGCAAGCTTGGACAAAAACTAACAGTTCCAATTAGAGCTCATCAATGGGAAATTTTTTAAAAAGTAAGAAATGAATTTCAGAAATTATTGCATGTCAAACACAACCAGTTCATTGACACACTAAAAGAAAACCTTGAACGAGTCTGATTTTATTTACGATCGAAAACAAAAACAAGCTATCTACCTAGTAAAATTTGTCACGAAGGTCTAAGCGCCAGCAATCCCAATGATATGGCTTGTACGTTTAATAAAAAAATTGAATTCGCTTCTAATAACAGCACTGGTGAGTCATTAGCTATACCAAATATCGTCGAATAAAAACATGTATTTGTCAAATATATTATTTACAGAATCAAACGTTTTAAAGTTGCTATCCGGCAGTAAAGCATGTGGACCAGATGGGATGTCACCAGCTGTATAAAAAATGTGCTAAATAAATTGTGCTGAAGAATTGGCTTCTTCTCTGGGGACTTTGTTCATGAAAGTTAACTGATGAACTTATTTCATTTTTCACTGATCTATATGACCTATATGTGACTGGGCAATTCTTCCCATATAGGCGTATATATTTTTTAGCACCTAGCCATAACGGCCATTTTCGAAGATGCAAAATTCGAAGAAACAAAATTAAAATTTTCAGGGGTGGAGTCATTTAAAAGATTTTATGGCGTTGTGGTGGGTTAACTTATAATAAGGCCTATTTGTGCCTGTGAAATGTCCCCCATATATTTTGGGGGGCGGTCACCGATCGATACACGGCCATTCTCCACGATGGCTGCCCAAAAAGCTTGTGGCTGCGATGTCTTATGAACCGTTGGTAGGATCGCATTCAAATTTGATATGGTGATTTTTTTATATTTTTAAAATCTCTCCAAATTAAAAGATTATCGGGGAGGGGTATATTGATATTCTAAAAACTAACGACAATCATCTTGTTATTTTTTTATGGACTGACGTGAAAATACCTAACGGGGATGTTTTTAATGTGCCGAAAACAGGCACAGCTACTTTTGTTTCCCTCTATGACTTTTATCCCATTATCAAATATACTGTAGGATGTATTACCGCCATTCATATCAATAAACAAACGTAATATGGATCACTGTGCAAATAAATGTAACAACAGATTTTCTCTGTTTTATCCCTGTGTCGCTTAATGACATTGTATTACGTGTGACATATGTACACATAGATGTCAAATGCCAAGTAACGCTATCAATCTATTATTCTTGTTGAAATTCAGAATGTAGATTTTAAGACCAACATACCCAGAAGAAAAAGTGCCATATTGCACATCGAGAGACGAAAACACATTATTTTATAAATGCATTTCACATAGACTATTGCATGGCGCTATATAATGAATGGGTTACAGAGGCCTAACTGCAGTCGAGCAATTCCGGTAGTTCGCGATCACAAATTTCAGCAAAAAGCTGCTAACTTGTGGTGTTAACCAGATGTGGTTCCAGTTTTACTTGTGGAGATCATACTGAATATGACAAGCTTATCCTCGGCAATTAGACCTATACATTAGTAATACTAGTCACTAATACTATAACAGAGTAGCCTACCGCTCACACTCATTGATTCGACGTGTATAACTATAAAAACAAGTGTATGTGGGATAGATTGAAGGGAAACGGCGCATATAAGCAGATAGGCTACATAAGTAGGCCTACCTCAATATTCTTGGGAATGTGAAATATATCAACCTGTTTGCTCCAGAACAATGAATGAATAATTGAATAATTGAATAATTGAATAAATGAATGAATGAATGAATGAATGAATGAATGAATGAATGAATGAATGAACGAACGAACGAACGAACGAACGAACGAACGAACGAACGAACGAACGAACGGACGAACGAACGAACGAACGAACGAACGAACGAGCGAACGAACGAACGGGTGGTGGGTGGGTGAGTGAGTGAGTGAGTGAGTGAGTGAGTGAGCGAGCGAACGAGCGAGCGAACGAAATATCGAGAAAGGATGTGAGACGACAGCGTGAGGGCGATAATGTATGCGGTGTGATCATTATTATATGTGACATGCATTAGCAAAACTACCAAAATAAATTATAATAAAAATTTATAATTTTGAACTGTCTCGTAGCTATGACAACCATGTTGCCTCTTTTTAATTTATGACGTCTATTTATTTGTTTATGGACATGATCGAAGTTGTAACCATAGGTGAAGGACATAATAAGTACGTCTCGCTTAGCTTTTTGTCTCACTTTCATGAAGTAAAATGTAATGTTTATATCTTGAACCAGAGCGAGGAATAATGGTGTGCAAAATAACAGATATAAATTAATCCAGAATAGCTAGCACTTTCATTAGGATTGGCCTTGTAAGGCTTGTACTTAGGCCTATACAGTAGTAATACTAGTCACTTATACTAATAAGATTTTGGTCCAGATTTAAAATGTAATTAATAAAAAACGTAACTCTATCGGGAAGAGGCAAGATTCAAATAAATATGTTCTACAACTAGTAAAAGAAAAAGACGAGCACATTCACTTCCAAAAAAAACATGCTAGCGTTCGGTGTAACTGTAATCACTACAAAAGACATGAAAGAAGACACATCAGACTCCGTGGATCCGAACCTTGTCCTTGATCATTCAAGATTTGTTTCTGGGTGTCAACAGGAAAAAAGAACTGAGGTAGGCCCTATAGATTAATCACTATAATACCTGCTTATTAACAGCATCCTAACAAACACGAGATGATGTTGCCCCACAAACGTGACAATGACAATGTGGAAATGAAATGGCGATGATGATTTGTTTTTGGGCTATTACAAAATTTACATGACATGTATTTGACGATTCAATGAATAATGAATTGGGTCAACGCCTTGTGCTTGTTAGGATGGTAGGCCTATTAGCCTATTTTAGAATAGGTCGTACGCCCAATATCGCGAACCACGTTTTTCGCCATTTAAAAAATATTTAGATCTACTGGTTGAAATTATTTTTTTTTACTTCTATTCAACCCACTTACATATCCGGCGATCTCCAGTTATAATTTTTGGCTGAAAATTATTTTAACTTGGGAAATCATTTCTTTGTTATGTAGGTCTATACCGATATTCCCGAACTTCACTTAATATTGCCCACCGCTGTAATGATGAATGACGTGCACCTGTCATCATACATGACAAAGAAAGGATTAGTATTTATGCCGAAAAACGGCAGAAATAGGCGACGTGTAACTTGGCAAGTTGAATGGAGTTGAAAAAAATAAAAGTTATAATCACCAAATATGTTTTAAATGGCAAAAAACGTGGTTCGCGATATTGGGCGTACGACCTTTTTTTATAGACTCTTACTAGACTACTATGAATAGTACACTATAACACTATAGTATAATATAACAACGGAATGAATGAAATGTAATTTATAAATGCAGATTTAGCTCAGCCTTATGTGAGACAACAAGTAGCAAGTAGACTCTAACAAGTAATTTATTCTGATGGTCTTCTTTAGTAGAAGACAAGACAGAGTTGCCAGGAAGGCGTTAGCACATGATACAATATATACAAGGTCATTTCTAAAATTTACAAATTATTATTTTGGCAAAATAGCCAACTGTTTAAGCTTTCGCCATTTACCTGTTTAAAAAGTTCTTGAAGGTGGATAGTTGAAGATCGTATAGTTATTTTCCTCTATATATTTTCTACGTTCTTCTTTAAAAAGAACACAGCAAAGTAAATAGTGAAATTCATCTTCTATATCTGTTTTACAAAATTGGCATACACGCATATCACGAAGGACTTGAGACCGGACACCGGCCTCTATGGGCAAGCGATGATTTCGGCATCTAAACTTGGTAAATTATTTTCTCAAGAGATCTGGTAAATCATTTAAATGATTTTCAAAGCCAAACGTTGTTTTAATGATACGATATATAGTACATTTTTCTCCTTGTGATATTGATTCCTGCCATTTTGTATAAACTGATCCTTTAGAAGTTTATTCTCAACTTGACTGACAGTTTGAATGCTTCGATAGAGCAGGGAAGTGTTTGATTTACCCAAAATCTAGAACACCCACAATAGTTCAGTGTTGTTTTTACAGTTTGTATCCATTCAGACTTAAATATATATTTTTCATCTAATGTAGGCCTATATAATAATGAATAAATGGTATTAGATATTTTGTGTTTATCTCCTAAACACAACCCTGCCCAATATGTCAACATACGTAATTTAATATCAACATCTAAGGGAACAGCGCTCAGTTATCCATGAATCATCATAGAAGAAGTGAACTTATTTACAGATAAAACATATTTAAAAAATCTAAGCTGGAGTCTTTCAAGTATGTCACCGTTTTCGCTGCCCTATACTTTAGCTCACACTACTGTCTTTGGCATTATAATTGAAAACTAAGCCTGAATAGTTGTATTCATCCACAGTATCAAGTATATGTTCACCGAAGTTAAAAATATGGTGTTTTCGTAATTTTTCCCTCGAAAAAAATAGCATTTTGGTTTTATTTACATTTATGTGCAAGTCAAAAGTATCACAATATTTTTTCATTTCATTTAACGATGCTTGTAGGTCATTAGGATTTTCAGCTAGTATAACTGTATCATCAGCGTATAAAAGTATATAAAGTTTAAAGTATGTCACAATTTCCTCATCAAGATGTTCTTTTGGCATGTTTCTATGGCTTTTAAGCCATCACATTTACGAGATATAAAGGACTTTAAATCTTGTAGATATATCGAAAAGAGAAGCGGAGAAAGATTTTTTCCCTGTCGAACGCCAATGTTACAGTGAAACGAATCCGACTCCGCCTCGGCTGTTAATGATACACTTGATTTTGCTTTTATAAACATGTTTTTTGTCACATTGAATATTTTCCCTGAAATTCCAGAGGATAACATCTTAGACTACAAAGTTGTTCCATTGATCGCATCAAATGTTTTTTTTTATAGTCGACAAAACAGCAATATAGTCGCTGACGCTTACTGAGATACATCTCAGATAGTGATTTTAAAACAAATAATGATCAATTGTCGAAAAATCGGATTTAAAACCTGTTTGTTCTGCCTGTACAATGTTGTTTTTGTTTATTTAAACAGCTAGAGAAAAGTTTTCCAAAACAGCTTAGCAGTGAAATTCCTCTGTAGTTGTTGGGATCATCAATGTCTCCTTTGTTTTTTATAAATAGGCCGAATTATAATTTGACACCAATCGTCAGGCATATGTCCTGATTCTAAGATATTAGGGCTTAGGCTGCATAGTGTCAAATGTACACAATCAATATATGGTGGACCTAGGCTATACCATAGACCCAGGACATAGGTATCATATAGATATTATAGATATCTAGTCTAATAATTATGTAATAGAATACAATTTGCCTTAAATTATCAAATTTAACAGTTTCAGATAGGCACGGCAGCTGACATTCCGACAATCAGCCAAGAGCCTGAAGAGGTAGCAGGGAGCTCACCAAGGCCCAGGAGGAGTGCACGTTTAAATGGTCGTCAGTCTCACGCTGACCTGCACTGCCCATGTGGATTATGTGACCAGTACAACGCTAGTGAAGGGTAATAATAAAATAGAAATTTTAACTACTATAAATGTTCCAATATTGCAATAGGCCCTGGCTTATATGCCTAACCTTCGTTTTGAATATCTTAAAAGTAAGTTTGAATATCTTAAAAGAAAACAATGTCAATGATGCAAGAAAAATGCTCAAATAAAACATAAACTTAATTCTGTCTATATTAAATACTTTTTGCTCTGTTTGATTTGAACTATTATTTATGGACAGTGCCAGTGGATAACGAATCTATTTATAACCCATGACCGTGTATGCATGTACAGGATATAATGATTGAAAATTAGCGTGACGTTCACATGCAGTTTTAAAATCTGAATAGCGTAAAAAAAACTAATCGATATATCTTTACAATTAATTTATTACTTGAAGGCCACATATATCATGAAAATGCATTCATAATTCACAGGCCTAATTTTTAAAGCTTTTCACCAAGTTTTAGGTGGCCGCCGTACATTCCTAATTTAACTACATTAAATATTATCTTTTATTGTTTAAATGTAAAGCGATAATAATATATAATATATATTCGTCTTTTTCACATAAGAACATTAAGTGTTTACTTCTATTGGATCAGTTATTTTGTTCTGATTTGAATCGTTTCACCGAATAGCCAAAACGTATATTGATACACCGATATCCTTTTTTTCTCGCCAACAATTTAATTCACATCAGGTGTGTTACTGGTACTTAGGCTACTTATTCATCATGATTGCCAAAATCATCATGTTAATATTACAGCAAAATAATCGATTCAATGTATTTAATTCACACTATTATAATTAATCAGACGTAAAACTTTGTAAACATTAATTTTAGGGTTCTTAAACCATATCTAGATACGTGGATCCAAGTCCATCGGGCATAAAACATGTAATTTTTGTGATAAAGGCGACTTAAGCTTTGTCTTTGACACTTCAAATTCAACTAATTCAAAGTTATCTACCAAAAGTACCAGTTTGGCCTGATTGCAATTCTGTGATATTAATGTATAATGCCGTGCATTTATGAGGACTATTTTAAATAAAAATTTACTAATCAGTCATTTAGTTTATCATTTTTAAATACATGCATGTAAGTTAATATCATCGGTCTCAAAGAGGATGCTATGATACTTTTAACATTGACAGAAGGGCTTACATATTTAACTTTAGCTAATACAAACATCATACATGTATATTGCTATAGGCTACTTCATGAAAAGCCGTATATATTTTTACAGTTTTATAAGAAAATAAAAAATGCATTTGATATAAAAGTACAGTGCTATAGCTATGGTATAAGTGTTTAATAAATTAAAATATTGTCCAAACTATTTCGAAGGCATTTAATGTACATTTTGTCCCACAGAAAACGATTAAGAAGAAGAAGGGACGCAAATTTGTATAAATATAATGTGGATTTCATGGGAATTAAGAACATGAATAATGATGCTCAATATACAGAAGCTACAAAGAGCTCTTACGTGAAGGACGTTACGGACATACTGGGTGGTGTAGATAGCGAAGCTAGAATTGACGACAGAAGAAGAGCGGCTGGTTTCAGCAGTCCTGATGGTGGTAAATTCAGCAGAGATGACGAGGTTATAGAACGTATGTTTAAAACTGCAGAAACTGAACCGATCAAAAACAGTTCTATGATACACATTCCCCTTCAATCCAACATAAATAGTGAAGCACTATATACAACAACAGAAGGTTGTCCTTCAAAAAATGAAAAGATAAAACACTGCGAAGAAAGTTATAACAGGGTGAATTTGGAGGGAGCTAGTAGTTCAGCCTGTTCGGTGTCTCAGTCGTCAGATGTATATGGTAGTCAGTCATCTATGTGTCATAATACAGAACACAGCTACTGTGCCGTCAGCCATGCCAGGTGTTATCTAGATGTAAAGAGGGATTTACAAGTTGATTATCAAGCCTCAACCGTTGGAGATAATATCGAGGGTGGACATACAATAGGAACAGTCGATAATTTTCAAAAACGGCTGGCTGTTCGAGACACTGATACTGTGGTGAAAAATGGATCCCACATTCAGAACAGCGAACAAGCTAAGAGCTCAGTAGGCATGGTGTCATTATTAAAGCAAGTGACCCCTCGCAATAATATTGAAAAAAATACAGGAACATCAGCCATATGTGGTGACGCAGATGCACTAGAGTTTCACCACACTAGGACACAGGCACTGTATGTGAAATCAGAACTTAGTATTGCAGTCGATAAAATAGAATCTAGGCCAGCAATTAGGAGGAGACTACCTGATAGTCCATCAGATTTAAACTCACAACCACAACAAATAAATATTTTCAAAGATCTCACTCATACAGATAATGTAATACCTTCTTTAATGAGTAGATACAATATGAGTTACAAAAGAGAAGCAAATTATATTGATCAGAAGGTATTTTCTGGACATGCTGGGAGAGACACTCGTATAATAGAATCTGGACAGCAGATTTCGTTCCACCAAATGGCTCAGCGCTATACCCATGATGTTGTAAATGTTGATCAAAGTTTTTCAGATTCCATGATTAGTGGAACCGACGCACGTAATCAGAATTTTTATTTTCCCACTAGAGCAATTACTCGTGGAGAAATGAACAACGATGTAGCTCTTGCAATGGGTATGGGTGATTCGCCATGGCACCAATTCACGGCCAGACGTATGATAAAACAGCCTGTAGACACACTCGCAGATTTACTAGCGGTGAGACCAGGTTATAGTGCACCACTCCTAGGAAGGGGAACTCTGCCTTCAAGAAGAGATGGTCTATCATCTGGATTCACAGAGGCTCTGAT
The DNA here is from genome assembly GCA_964017125.1 of Flabesymbios commensalis. Lineage (NCBI taxonomy): Eukaryota > Metazoa > Annelida > Polychaeta > Terebellida > Flabelligeridae > Flabesymbios > Flabesymbios commensalis. The sequence continues at coordinate 65,358,972 of OZ024905.1, read as the reverse complement.
CATGCCCACTTTACAGAGTACATCCACACATAATAAGATTACGGAAGATAAAACAGAAGAACCAAGCGTGGTTTCTGTCATTTTACCAAATCCATCTTCTATACAAAAGGACCTCCAGCGCGTGATGGACTTAGCGGCATTCAGGCCTTTTAGTCCAAAAGAAAGACAACCTATCCAAGCTGTCCTCAATGACGGCGCAGAAAAAGAAAATAGTCCAGAAAAGATCACGGAGTGCCCAACGAAGAAAGATAATGTGAATTTGAAAGAGACGGAACAAGTAGAAATCACCGAGACAGATAAACCAAGCTCTAGTGAAAGTAAATGCGATAGTGAAAAGAAGAAGAGCCCAAAGAAGAGAGGCAGGACGCCTAAAAAGGCCCAAGGACAAACTGGTTGTGAGACACCAGACAAGGACTGTTCTGAGCCGAAACGTGCCAGGGCTAAAGAGAGGAAAAATAAGAAAGAGGAGGGGAAAACAAGGAAATACAAAAAGAGGGGCAGTAAATCGTCTTCTGTAGAAGAGGAGAAAGTTGATGTACCCACTGCTGAAGAGGTGCGTCAGGTGGAGTTGGACTTGGTACTTCGCGGTGCCATGGAGTGTGTGTTGGATCACTGGGAGGACTATCTCTCCCTCTCTACAGATGACCTCCATACGATGGAGGTGCTGAATGCCGAGGTGTGTCAGTATAATGAGGCCGCTCAGCAAATGGTGGGCGATCGAGGACTCTACGTGTGGCAGCTCATAGACGAGATGACACCTGCAAGCTTTAGATGAATAACACCATACTGCCATGCAAAGGCATATTGCAGTAACCGCTTACGTTTCAAATGTGCAGTTACTACTCTTTGTTTTTGCATAGCAGCCTACTTCAATCTCTAGTATAGTAGATTATAAATTGTACTGTATTCGACTCCAAGCGTTGAAGTATGGGGTGACCATGGTATTTATAAATTAACCCTTTGAATTAGAAGGGTCATTCATTCCGTATAGTCTCTCCTGATAGAACTGTCAGGGTTCTCATTGCAACGGATTTTGTTATCCACACGATGCCAAAACCAATATTTGACAATATTTAGCATATCAGACTCTGATCACATGTCATCACATGTGTAAATAAACCCAACTGGATTATTATTGTATATATTAACACAGTACTCTCATTACTTGATACAACAATATTGTATCATTCTAATGACGATAGATTCATTAAGATTTCTGTATACAATTTCTGAAGGATCCGTAGAACTGTAGAAATTATAAACTAGAATACAGAAGCTGTGCAGGGTTGAAAAAAAGAATTATTAAAAGACAAACGTATCGTGCATGTTAAACAAAATGAAGTATAAGCCTACATGTATGCTCGGATTTTATATAGAAAATTATTTAAGAGTTAATATATTATAATTATGATAAATAAAATATAATTTAGTTTACTATCACACAGCTTTTATTTTACTATCACACAGCCTTTATGTTAATTATATCGGGTATTATAAGTTAATATCTGATGAAGCCAGGTATAGGCGGATATATTGTGTAGCACTCTTTTCATGCTCTCAATGTGTAAATGGTTGAAATCACCATTCCAGCTTTAGAGAGAGGGACAATAAATAAGCAAAATCAGGCTGTTTTCAAACTGTTATTATTTTATCTCGTCGGCGGTTCCAATTTCAGGGCCGAACGTGACCAGCACGTACGGATACTCAATAGCTGTGGTAATTAAATACATGAAATAGGCCTACATACGATAAATCTCATAATAAATATACATCTGAGCAGCTCTAATAAATATTTTTAAATATTCCATTGTCTCCAACTTTGCTTCATCTAAGGGTTAATAGTCCTGTACAAGGATAACCATGATCCTATGTGGCAAATTTTGTAGATGTAAAATGTCAAAGATTATTTTTTTTCATCAAATCGTTTACTCGTTTTGTATGATAGACCATGGGCCAGATGGGGTCACCGTGCACCCCCGCAGGACAGTCTGAGACCAAGTTGGTTTGCTCCTTAGACCTCCACCAACATCAAAAATGGATGCCATGAAAAAAAATGCTGGGATGGACTACCTGTTTGCAGCATTTTCAAAATGTACGCCATCAAAAAATTCGAAATCCAGTAGTTCCAGAACAGCTAATCACGATTTTAGTGTCTATACCCATGTTTGAGGTATAATTTATCCAATGGTGACCATACAAATGTGTATGTCTGGTAGATACTTTGAAATCAACTATAAAACACATTTTTAAGCGTTTTCAATCGCGAATACGAAAAAAGCTCTTCAAACAACTATTCGTTATAGCATGATTTAGTCTGAATTATGATAAACAGCATATTGTTGATGGTTTCTGAACGATGGGTGTTTCGTTGATAGACCCTAAATATTCCACAAAAAAGGCAAAAACGTGATAACAAAACGTGAACAACTTAAATAAACAATAATTCATATATTTCCTAACCAAAACCTTTTTTGAAAAGTGGGTAGCAGGGGGTCGAGGTTCTATTCGGAATAAAACAAAAATAGAAATGAGAAATAATATTTAAAAAAAACTTATTTTTCATACGTTTTTCGGTAATTTTTTGTCGCAAATACAAAAAACTAAAATTCCAACAATAATTTGTTGTGGCGTTGTTTAGTCTGTTTTATGATGAGCAGTACATTGTTGCTGGTTTCTGAATAATTCCATGGAAAAGGGCATAAAGAAACTGATAGACTCGTAGCGTTGTTTGATACTTGAATACAGTTCCTTGATTTGGTAATGAACAGTTTACAACGCTCAAGGGGAACGATTCTTAAGTCTTGAGTGGTCTTAAACAAATCTGGAAACAAAAATGGAATTAACAAATAATACATTTGGCAGTATTGGGCTGCCAAACAAATCAACAACGATCATGGTGGGTGGTCTTCGCTATTTGTCCAAAACGTTCTTGATTTCTGGGTTTATTTCACTTTAAAACCCTCCAAATAATTCACAGGAAAAAATAGGGAAACCTGTTGATTCGCCACTGCCCATAACTGGAATTTAAATTTTATGTTGGTCACAGCAAACCTCCAATGGCTTGCTCCGTGCTCTGATGACACAAACAGCTAACACACGAAAAAACCAGCTTAGTTGTGTATTAGAAAAGATATGTTCTTCTTTATTGCATAAACGATATATTTAGTGTGAAAGATAGTGAATATACTGGAATAAACAAGTTCACACATGGTATGGATTCCTGCTGCTGCTGGTAGTGTATGTTGTGCAGAAAGAAAAACAAATCACCTGTCCTTGGAGAAGCACGCTCAGACAATTCTGTGAAACTCAATAGCCTTGACCTGAAATGTTTTCACCTAGCAATCCAATACAATGAAGTATGGGGAGGGGGACTTATATAACATTGTTTTCACCGAGCAGCCCTTCAAGGAGTTTCCGGTGATGTCACTGCGTTTCACAGAATTATTAGTTCCTTTGTTGGACAGACGGCATCTGGAGCATTATTCCATGAGTGTTGTGAGCTGAGGCAGGTTATATTATGATCAAATTTGTGAAATCTTAATGAAATACTGATGCCTGGACTGGGTCCTTGATGATTCAGAGAGGATGTAGCTATTCAGCACAGTAGGCAGTTCCCAGTCCAGCTCAAGCGAGAAAAAAACTGCAGTTCATGTACTTAGGCCTAATTTATCTTGGTGCACCTTAAAATGTTCACTGTCTAACCATTAAACAGCAAAATATGCTTTGGTAATTTCAATAAAAAAAATGCTGGCAGTTTTACAAATATCTAGCCCAATATATTTCGCTAAATGATTTGTTGAATAGTTATTAAAGTGAACCTGTCCCAGCTTGACTTGGCACTAGATAGTTTGTGTAAATCACTCATGATGAAGCATCCATCATAATCACTCCCAGATGGTCCGTGGTCTATATTGGAATAAAGCTATCCTGTATCTTGGATTTACTTAATTCAGGTTTAATTCCCTCGGGTTGATTCATTGGGTGTGATTCGAAGCCGTCTGTAGAAAACACAAAGGGAGGCCACAACAACCAGTTTAATTTAGTCAAACTGGTTGGAATGACAGTGTAGGCCTATATATATTACTAGTACAGGTTAATTTTCTCATCCGCTGTGATGAATCAACAGTCCTCTGTTATTTTTTCTTGTGCATCATTCAGGGGTTTCAAGAAAACAAAGATGGACCACAGCGACCCACCATGATCGTTTTTGTTCAAGACACATTACATTTAATAACTTTCCTCTGTGAGTGCTGTAAAATGTTCTTTTACAAATCAAGGATATATATGAAACATCGTTATTGATTATGCACAGTTTTTACGCTGGCGCGAATATTTAGGGCTATCAACAAAACATAATCGACCAAAATCAACAGAAATATAATCGAAAACGCGTGAAAATTGTGATTTACCGTTAATTCGAGATATTTAAAAAAATAGGCCTACACATTTTTATGGGGCAAATGTAGGCCAACCTACCAGCAAAAACGAGACACTAAATGTCATCCAACGTTGTCTGAATGTTGGGCAAGTGGCAAATGAATCATGCAAGCACTTGTTCTCAAGGTCGATCATTTCACAATCAGGTCAACGACGTGGGTAGATAATACGTTTTTTCACTAATAAACTACCTTGCTATGTTTTATTTCTTATTCGGACTGTTTATAAGATTGTCAGTCGATTGAAGTAGATTAGAATTTCTTGGAGCGGAGTTCCAGGCCAGGAACAGTGAATTTTAGGCGTTACTAAGATCTAGGCCCACAAATGCGGAAGGTTTCACCAGCTGCTGCAGCAGTTCTCCGTTAACTACAGCTAACGCCACATACTGATCTATATTTATAACCCCCGAGCAAACACGAGACGCGAGTCGATGTTGTTTTAATGTTGGGCCAGCGTCACAGACGCTGGCCCAACATTAAAACAACATTAGGTCAAGTCGGTGCGCTGTGCACCTGGGCGTCGTCTCTTTTTACCGTATTTACGTAAAGGTCCCAGCTGAAGCGACCCACAGTTGACTCATAGTTGGGCCAGACTCGCAGACGTTGGGCCAACTGGTGGTCAGGGTTGTCAGACACACTGCAGCATTATTACATGCCCCCGAAATCCGGAACTGCGCAACACAGGATAGGAGATGGACCTGCGTGGACGGAGCTTCATAAACAAATGCTCGTATGGGAAAGAATATAAAGACTCCGAGAAACTGCATTATAAATGGATTACCTCCACTAATACTTAAGACTGAAAAAGCGAGGTAGAAAATCCGTGTCGATCCGGAGGTGGCGTCAGATGGATTACATCAAGACAGGATGACCATTGCCTTGGCAGCTGCAGATGATCCGAGAAACACATGTTCTAAGGTAGGAATCATCCAGTGGAATAAATAATTATACATAACATGCATAGTGAAATGTTGAACGGTTGAGCAGTTAATAGTGATCAGTGATATTTACGAATTTAAGCAAGTGGACATAATGCTCTGTTCAACAGTATCTGTATGGTGTATACGTATCGTGTGATACTGCCGGATAAATCAGTGTAAATGCTGTGGCACGCAATATATAGATATGCCATGCTCAGATGGAGCAAAGACCAACTTGATCAGTACGTACATCACGCGGCTATATCCCAGCAAACACGAGACGTTCAGCAAATGTTGGTACAGTGTTGGGCCAGCGTCGAAGACGATGGGCCAACACTGTACCAACATTTGCTAAACGTCTCGTGTAGGGGACGTTCAGCAAATGTTGGTAGTGTTGGGCCAGCGTCGAAGACGATGGGCCAACACTGTACCAACATTTGCTGAACGTCTCGTGTTTGCTGGGTATGTTAATCTATTTTATATAGGCCTACTTTGTCTTACTGCATAAAAATTATAAAATTCACGTTTAGTTTAGCTTTTTAATTCTTATCAATCTGCTCTGCTACATGTTAAAGATGAAATGTACCTGGTGGTGATTGTGATGAAAGTGAAATACATTTTAACAAACAAGCGAAGAACTGTATACAATTTCGAAGATGACCTGATGACCCTAACATAGCTATTTTTGTGACAACATGGGTGGTATTGTATCATCAAACACAAACCTTGTGGTAGATGCAGCCCCGCTGCCATCATGGCAAGAACAATCAGCTTCTGGACTCCAGAATTGTGAGAAATCAGACACAGAAGGCCAACACCCGTCACAGCCTGTCGTGGATATCAACCAAAACTCAAAGTTAAAAAATGACGTTGTCATTGTAGCTATAGACGGAAGTCTGGAGGCAGAAATAGCTTTTAAATGTAAGTAACACACTATGCTTATAATACAATTTTTAAGACATCTGGCATATCAAAATCACATGTTTGGAGTACTAGCCACCAGAATCCCCCGCGCCGCCTGCGTGAAAGAAATTTTTCAGGTTGCACCCTTCCCTGAGCGTTCACATTTTGTTTTACAGATTAATAAGTAATGGTCTAGCTATGTATGAGTTTCCCATGTATATTACACATTGTTAATATCAATGATGGTCATTTTGAATTTGACCAAGTTGAAATGTTGCCTCCCCGACATTACCTTCCCTGAAACTGCACACTTTGCTTTATGGTGATGTTCTAGCTATCTGGGATGGTTTTCCAGATATTACGCAAATTAAATTCAACAATGGCTGCAAATCAGCCATTATTAATTTGATCGAGATGAAATTTTCCAGGGCATATCCCTCCTTGAAACCGCACATTTTGTTCTATTGTAATGGTCTAGCAATCTGGCACGGTTTGCTAGATACCGGGCATATTGAAGTTAACCGGAAAGGTCACAGTTTTCTTGTAAACAAAAAACTAGAGTTGTCTCCCCTTCAGCAGCATAACCATAAAGGTTGATAGCTAATAGATGTAGTGTCAAAGGCTTTTTTAATTAATGTTACTAAATGGCTCCTGTGGACAGTAGAGATCAATTACTAAGCGGAATTTATTTTTCCGTTTTGGAACCACGCCCAGGTGCGAAACACAATGTGGCTTGTCAACGAGACGTTGACCCAATGCTGGTCCAATGTTGGCCCACCATCTGTGACGCTGACGCAGCATCACACCAGCACTGGTTCAACGTTTCGTGCATGCTGGGCTGCGCTTAATAGCACGCTAATCTGGTAGTGCTTACTGCGCCGCCATCGACCCAATGTCTGTTAAATGTTGGGCCAGCAGCGCCGGTGGTGGCCAGTATCCATTCAGCCCTAGTGAGTACTTCATGCTGGAGGTATTAGTACGATGCTTTGAACCAAAGCTGGGTTAATATTGACCCGACGTCTGTGATGCTGGCGCACATTCAGCGTGGCGCCAAAGATGACACAGTAATCCAATACTGGGCTAATGTTGGCTCAGCGTCGTAGACGGTGGGCCAACATTAGCACAGCATTGGGTCAACGTCTCGTGTGGGCGACCTCCACCTTCACGATAGAAACCGCTGGACAGATCGACAGAACGCGACAGACACACTGAGTAGACAGAGCTAAACCAACATGTCCCCACCTCTGTGTACAGGGCCTACAGAGGGGGAGACATAATAATGACCGATAGTCGGCCACATTTTCATTTGATCAAATTAAAACGTGTAGTTATGTAGCAGCATACCTGAAACCACACATTTTGTTTTATGATAATGGTCTATCTATCTTATACGGTTTTCCAGATATCACGCATATCAAGGTAAATAATGGCCTTGTTGAATTTGATTTTAGTTGAATGTTTCAAAGCATATCCCTCCCTGAAACGGCACATTTTGTTTTATAGTGAAAAAGGTAAAGGGAGAAGTTATACTCATAGTCTCATATCGAGACTGTGAGCTTCTGCAACCGACTTCACATTTACCTCCTGGTCACGGAAACTGCTTATTCGTGCACCATTTCAACTCTTCGGGGAGCATACAGCCCGGCAACCATTTCGGTGCTAGGAACTTACCGTATGCCTACACATGATGGTCATCTCTGTCCCACCAAGTACTGATTTACATTGACGTGAAACCTTGCCCAAGGACACAGTATCGAAACAACGATGTCCCACCATGAGAAGTAACGAGATACATGGTACTAGTAGGCCTATTTCTCTGAAAATCCTGCGATGTCACACCTTTATCACACTTCGCTATTGATAGCCCACTTTGATGCGAAATATCAGGTACATAGCAGAATAATACAGGTCAAGGTAGAATTCAAGAATAGTAACGTTAACCTACTTTTAGTGTCGATTTGTCACAGCATTGGACATTAAACTGCCTCTGATTCTCTGGTTTGAAACCATCCCACTGGGCACTCGACGTCAATGACGTTGATTCAACGTCGCAACAGCGCCGTATGCCCAGTGGGATAGGCTTACAAGTATATAATATTTTAGTTAGTTGTTAAACCCCCTCGACCAGCGAATGCGAGCCTTGCCTTGGAATTCTCGGGTGTGAGCTGTGGGGGCTTGAACTAATTGAGTCCCTTGTTTTTAAACCACCAAAAAAGCCACTGTTTATTATTTCGATTATTTTTTGCGGGGATTCACAACAGAAGTACATATATACAACTAGGCTGCGTGTTCTTAAACGGTATAGTTGATATTTAGGCCTTAACCAGTATATTATGGTATGATAGTTCTTTAGCAGCTCAATAATATTTTTTTTTGTTATTACAAGATGTGATGGTAATTGTGCCTGTTTATATTTTCTCTCTGACGTGAAGTTCGTTCAGCTCTAAGACCCGACGGAGCATGTTATCTAGCAGATGACGTGTTAATATGTTCTGGTAATGTTCGGCCAGTGTCTTTATGCCTGGATTATGGCGGCTATGATTGGCGTTTGTGTTACCTTGTGTAGGCCTACCAGAGATTATTTATATTATTATATCTCTGGGCCTACATCAATTTAATTGGTCATTTTTATGTTGCCATGGCAAAGGTAACTATGTTGTTGTCAGCCTAATATAAACAGTTGAATGCTGACGTAACAATTGATGAATAAAATAGTATGATTTTACATTCTTTTCATCATATTTTGGCATCTAAATCTTGGGCTTTTAAGTTGTTGTTTTTTGCAACAAATTTTGATTGATTTAAATTGGGTTTTAAGTTCGTTCACACAAAGCCGTGTCTGTGGGAAATGGGATCATGGCAGTCTTTGTTACAAAGTACGTTATCGTCTCCCGCACCAGTGTTAACAGTGGATTCAGGCAAGGAAGTGAGCAACGAGCTAAAGGATTATATTGTCATCATCCCAGTCAATTATAACAAAGAATCTGAACACGCTTTTGAATGTAAGGAACAAAACTCATCAAAACATTACAACAGTTAACCTAGGCTATACTCCCACAACGCAAGCAACCGTTGTCTCTAAGACACCACAACCTGTATATTTTCAGAAAATTAAGATATAAAAGTTTCACATTCACAACAAAATATAGGCAAAAGTGGCGATATTGACATTGTGATAACAAACAAAAAGAAAATATAATGTATTTTTCTTATACTACCATAACTGATAATTTTAATTACAGGGTATCTGGCTCATGTACATAGACCGGAACACCGGGTAATTGTTCTACACTGCAATGAGGTCGACCCTCCATCAGGCAAGCATATGCCCGACTACGCCGTTCCACGTAAGTCAGGGTTATTGACCAGAACTGGGACACATCAGAACAATTACATAAATGTTTCGGATTTCTATTTTTCCAATTCTATGTAAATATTTAGCTTTTAGAGCTACTTTTTTACCTCTGAATTTTATATTTTGAATCTCACTTGCTACTTTGAAGGTGTAGGCCTACATGTAACATATATATCTTTTCAATTAGAAAACAAGTTAACCATACACTTTGTTTTTTAGCTTTAACAAAAACAAATAAATGTAAACGTCAGGTTATCATATACTGATATAGTTAACAGATTTCATTTTGAGTTATTTGAGAAAAAATGGATTTTAATAAGAGGATGTCGTAACAGGACAGAAATAGGTGTAAAAACATTACTTGGATCTAGATTAGTATATGGGCGATTTTCATTTGATGCGTCGAAATTAGGGTACTTTTTTAAATGGAGAAACATGATATTTCTCAATACATACTTGTGAATTCTAAACTTATCCGACGCACCAACGAGAACCGCCCATATACATCCAGATTTGATTTTGAAACACGATATTTTAAAAAGCAAGCTGTTTTTTAATTAGCAAACATCGGGCAAATATTTTAGAAAGATAAAAACAGATAGACTATATGTATCAACTATCGTGTAACAAGGACAGAAAACATAATATTTGCAAAAATGTATAATTAGCAGCAGAACAAATAGTATGATATTATATATAGTACGATATTATATATATATATATAATAGGTAGATATTTCTAGGTAAATCAACATTTATACCGAAAACCACTATTCAAACACCGAAAAACACCCTATATCTACCGAAAACCACACATATATATTATGTACTAGATCCTAGAAGTATTTTCTCCAAATTATAGAAAGATTGGACGAATATTGGCGATAATATCGTATTATCTAATATTGTAAGCCAGGGGTCCTTACCATCAACAAGTGTGTCGAGCGAAATTGTAAAAATTTCCATAATTGTTTATTCAAAGCACAATTATGAACGTTTAAAATATTTATATGACAATTAATAAAATTGTATATTAATTACAATATACAATTAGTTAAATGATACACAACATATAATATAATAATAACAATATACATGGCATGTCAATTAACAAATTGTTCATGCATTAGTGATTATATGATGTCGATTTGATCAATAAACGCTTCATGACGGTGTTAGTGTCTGTCGTCACCTTCACGTGTTGAGTTGTAGTTGGGTATGTCATCACCTTCAATGGGCTGAGTTGTGTATTTACACCCACCATCCGCGCGTAAACACATCACTAAAAATAATTGCTTATTGCACTAAACAACCAGAATAAATTAAGTTAAAAGTATAGAACTGTAATAGGCCAAATTTCAATACGCATACACATTATTGCATTTCATAATTCTCTTGAAAATATTATGAATATTATAAACTATATATTGAAGGTGATGTTTCAGTGCAAGCGGTGATACACAATTCAACTGAGTAATTAACTGTTTTAAAAACAGCATGCAATTACGGTTTAATAATATATTTAGGCAAAAGATTGTGAAGGTCCCATTCTGAGATTTTACATGTATGTAGGCCTATAACGCTGCTTGAGTTGATGATTTGTGAGCCACTGTCATGTCAGCAACTATATCTAGAAATAAGACCGTCACAGAATAACACGATCGGATCATAAACATCAATATCTATAGATGTGCATGAAAAAAAAAAATTAAGTAGGGGCCTATCATTTTTTGTCCTCAGCCGCTCGTAAGGACCCCTGGTGACTAAGTTTGTACTACGATGGTATGAATATGCCTGATGTATTACAATAGGGCTAAGGCCTCCTACACATACAATTTAAATATTACGATATCTTCGCCAATATTCGTCCAATCTTTCTATAATTTGGAGAAAATACTCCTAGGATCTAGTACTACATGGGGTGCTTTTCGGTGTTTAAAAAGTGGTTTTCGGTATATCAAGTGGTTTTCGGTATTTAGGACTGCCCCAAAATGTGTGTATTTTTTATGTAAAATAACATAAAGTATGATATATATTGTCAGTAAATGATTTAAAATAATAATTAATATATCACGTTTGTTGCATAATAAGAAAAAAACATGTGTCGATTTAATTTGACGTTTAAAATTTAGACGGCTGTTAGACAGTATAGCACTCTGAATGTCTCGATGTTACCGTATCTAAGAAAATGTATCTTCGATAATCTTCCTTAAGTGTTTTTTTTTAATTAGAAGATTTCAATTAATAATGTTAATTAATATTTTTACTCTCACACAGCCGAGGCGTGGGTGAATAAAGTGGAGGTTGCAGAAAAAAGAGGTATGGACGTGCTGCTGAAATATAAGGCCAGGCTGGAAGAATCCAAGGTGATAATTATTAGGACTAGACAAAGCAGCAACATTTTCCGCCAATACAGAATAACAGTTAACTTGTAGGCCCTGCCCTGTCAACAGAATGGGGCGAATTGATATTGGCCACTATGTTTTTTTCTCTGTTTTAGATGAGCGCGCGCATTAAATTTAGGCAGCGCATTACCAAAAAAACATGTGTTTTTTTCTGCCCAGCGCGCGCATTGGATTGTTGTCATTTCCGAGAAAAAAACAGTTAATTTCGGGAGATAAAAAAACATTCCGAAAAACAACAAGTTTATTTCAAAAAATAAATAAACATTTTTCTAGTTGCTTGTTTTTTTCGTCGCCTTCATTATTTTTTGTCAATTAGATCAAAAGATTTCTTTATTTCGTCGCCTTCTCAAATGTTTTTTTTACCGCCCTCTCCCATTAGATTTTGGATTTTTTTTGATCTAAAACGGGGAAATTAAACATAGTGGCCTTAATAAATCCATCCAGTGCGGACGAGACAAACAAAACTTGATTTTTCTCACAATAGAAATATTTATTCAAATTAATCAAAATTTGTGCAAATGCCAATTTTACATTATGATAAGTTACAAGGCTTAATTTTAATTGTATTTTAAATTCATTTTCGTTTGACAATAACGTATTCCATGGTATCAGGTCATGTTAATCACTGCACGCACCTTCGCTTTAAAAACAAGTCAAGGTTGTGACGTGCACAAATTGGTCTGGCTCTGATGTTGGCTATCAATGACTGGGGGGCTGACATTGTTAAAAAACAAAACAAGAGCACACTCGACAATAGACCGCCGCCATTATTGAAAATAATGTTATCGTGACGTAAAATGCAAAAAATTAAAATTAATCGGCCATTTTGAATTTTTTCAGCCGTTATTGAACTTGCCCGAGAACTGGTCATTTGTAACATGCATAACAAATTTCGGAAAAATACTTTTCAAGTTATCGCGCCAACGATGTCAAATTATTGACGTAAAATGCAAAAAATCGCAGTAAATCAGTCATTTTGATTGTTTCTTCAGTCATTATTGAACTTGTCCGAGAACTGGTCACTAGTAGCCTGTATAACAAATTTGGGAACTATACATGAACAACAGTTCAAGTTATCTCGCCCACAAGGTCAAATTATTGACAAGAAATGCAAAAAATACCGTGCAAGCACTCAAATACCCCTCGGCTCATGCAGTGACTCTATATATGCCAGGTTTCAAGGCAATTAATTGAAAATAAGAACGATTTATTAAAACCAAAATGGCCGCCGCAGCCTCGTTTTCAGTCTCACATGAAAACGGACAAAACTAATAGACTTGCAGACCCCAAAAACCTATATATGCCAGGTTTCGAGGGAAATCTGATTTTTTTTTATTTAATTGCCAAGTGGCGGCCATTTTGATTATCGGTTGAAAGCTGAAAATCCAATCAGGTCATCTCCATACTCATGGGCAACATCACATAAAAAATTAGAAAGATCCAATAATTATTTTTCAAGTTATCGGGTTAACAAGGAATTTTGTAATTAAAAATAAAGATGGCCGCCATAGCCTCGTAAAGGCCAACAGCCTCGCAGACCCTGAAAACCTATATATACCAGGTTTCAAATGAATTCTAAACAAAAAATTAAGCTGAAAATCTAATCAGGTGATCTCCATACTCATGGGTAACTTCACGTAGAAAAATGGAGAGATCCAATAATTATTTTTCAAGTTATCGCGTTAACAAGATTTTTTTTTAATTTTTGACCTTGACCTTGGGTAAAAAAAAGTGCAGGGAGGGGTTGAATATTTGTATGAATTATGAATTTAATCTGTTGCACCATGTTGGTGTAGTAGCCAAAAGAGTGTGTGCGGTGGAGGCGCACGAAGGGGATGACAATACCCCTTCGGGCCCAACGGGCCGAGGGGTAAAAATCACTATAAATTGGCTAGTTTGAATTTTTTAGCCATTATTCAACTTGTCCGGGAACTGCTTATTAAAAAACATGCATATCGCGCCCACAAGGTCAAATTATAGACGTAAAATCGCAATAAATCGGCCATTTTGATTTTTTTCAGCCATTATTGAACTTGTCCCAGAACTGGTCATTAGTAACAATGCAAAACAAAATTGGGAAAGATACATGAAAAACGTTCAAGTAAATGTTAACGCCGATGCCGACGAACTTCAATTGCAGTAAACCACCTTTTTAAATTAAAAGGCGGGCTAAAAAAAGCTACTAACTAAACTAGTTCTATATGAAGCACGTCGATACTAATACCCAAGGAGAGCTGACAGTGACTTTTGCTCGGGATTAATGTTGTGGAACGGCTCTGCCACGACCCGCCCCCCCCCCAAAACCTCGCTTTCACACCCATTTGGTCAAACATCTTTAAATTTGATTTGTTTCTCGTAATTACCTCCGCCAAATGAGGTTATGTTTCTGGTCGTGTTCATTTGTTCGTATGTCCGTCCGTCCGCAGGAGTACTTACAAAACAAAGAACGGATATACACGAAACTTTTACCAGAGGTGTGTCTCAGGCCAAGGAACAATCTTTCGAATTCTGGAGATGATCTGGATTACGATCTAGATCTTTTATAGCTGTAAATACCAAACACAATATAAATAGGATTGGTCTACTAGGCTATCCAAAAGGCATTGATAAAAAGTTATATTATATAAACTATAATATATAACCTTGATTTACATTAAATATAGGTCAAGGTCATCCATCCTTTTTCTCTCTCTATCAAATCTCAAAACCCCTGTTTCTCAAAGCCGCAAACTAATCATCATGCAGCATATTTTGCTTTTGAAATAAACATAAATAATACTTAAGGCCAGAAACATTGCTTAACATCGCGTTTCGACAGGAAGGATCACTTACGCGACTTTATGAACATTAAAATCAGTGCGATCTGTAAATTATGGGAACATGTAGGCCTACTACATATGGCCGCGTGACAGTTGTGGGTGGAATGCCTGTATATGGAGTTATTTTAAATTGAAAGGGAAGATAATTCATTGATGTAAACCATTTTTCGTTTTCTATCTGTTTCCAGGTGAATGGTGAGGTCTGTAGTCAGTGGGGTCGCCCGGGTCCGGCAGTAGTTGAGAGCGCCAGACGACTGCAGGCCAACATGGTGATAGTGGGCTCACGAGGCATGGGACTCCTGAGGCGTACAGTGCTGGGTAGCGTGTCACACTACGTGGTACAGCACAGCCCCGTACCAGTCACTGTGGTACCCAAACCACAAGCTAACCGATGGTGGTGGTTCTAGCTTCCTCGACACAACACGTTGAACAAATATAGATTTAATGCTAGCCCGCCATTTGCGACGCCGGCACAGCATTAAAACTAATGGTCGGTCAACGTGGCAACAAGACTGTCATTACTGCTTATTTGTCATTATGTACTTCTAACCTGATGATCATGTTCACTACAAATTTGATCGTCAAGGCTGTCAAGCCTGTCATACAGTTTTCTGAAATAAAAATATAAATGGGTACTAGGTTGTTTTTGAAACACGCTCACGTCATAATGAAACAAAATGCTGGAATATTGATTATGTTAGTGATATACTTCTGTCAATTGGATTTCAGAAGATATAGCTACATTACGATTACGGCAAAGTACAGAGCAACACTGCATCAAAAAATGAAAATTCGCGAATAGCATCAGTTGTGAAAAAACAAACAAACACAAGGTTGATGAATATCATTTAATAAGTATATGGTCCCCCAGCAACCCGAGTGTCATCTGTACTACTCATTGGAGTGGCACATAGAACATACGGGATGCTGAAGGTTCATATTGCTCAATTTATTTTCAGGGATTACAACATTTTAACAAAGTAATACAGTTACACACGTCGGTGCTGCTACCACAATGTTTCAAGGTTGAACCGACGTCACATACATTGGGCCGACATTTAAACAACATGTTTTTTACTCGGTCTTTATTTGGCACTAGATTCACATGTCAGAACTGTTCAGAGTGCGTTCACAATGAAGCCCTTGGAGGTAAAGTGCCAACGGTATGAGTCCAGTAAGCACGAGACATTGACACAATGTCAGATCAATGTTGGGCCACCATCTACGACGCTGGCCCACCTTTGATCCAACAGTAGGTCAATGTCTCGTGTTTTCTGGACTAGGGTGAATATGTGACACAATAAATCTATGGGCAGATATTTATTGTGATTTACCTCCCACGTTCCATCTACGGAATGTGCTTGTCATAATTTGGCACATACACAGCTCTCCCCAGAAGCAGACTAAATCACATCTACTAACCATCTTAGCTCCTGTCCAACAAACACAAGACGTTGATCAAATGTTGGCTTGCTGTTGGGTCAGCATCATAGACAATGAGCCAACATTAATGGAGCCTTCATTGGTCAATTGTCTCATGGTTGTTGTGTTGTCACATTTATTCACCACATGTCCTATTTTAAATAAAATTCATTCAATCAAAAATGATCAGATCAATCAAGAAACTGGCGTTCTAAGGCAAAATGTCAAAAATCATTTTAGTTGCATCAATTGTATTCAGTTTATCACAACCAGAGAGGTGAATCACATCTAAATCAACAAGTATTTCTTTAAATCAAACAGCTAATGTAAACCGGGAAATATTGTGGCACGTTTTATATTGACGGTGTTGGTAGTTTGATAAGAACGCCAATGCTTCTCAGCCAAAAAGTGTTCCTATTCAGTGTTTCGGCCAGCGGCTGTCAATATTTAAGGTCTACAATACTGTACTTTAAATTTAATTGTTTCATAATTTTTCGGGTAAATGATTGCAATCACATGTACAATATTTAGTCTGACAATTTACTGCTTTTACGTTTTTTATATGTATACAACATATACACACCCTGTACCCGGTGATATTTATGCATTCCGAGCTCTCTATAATAGAATGAGTAGGAGCACACATTACACAATACCTGGTATAGAGCTAGGCAGGTCTCAGTCACAGTGTTATAAAGAGATCAGAACCGCATAGCCAACTCCGGATACAGGTCATATATCAGTACAAATACTTTCAGAACAGAAAAATATTGGTAGAACGAGCAATTTGGTAGTAAAACTAGATTTTCACAAATAGTGTAGTTTGTTTTGAGATATCATTATCTGAAATTTTATGCAAATATTAATTCACACGTGAGGTGAGAATTGCGGCAAAATTTGCATCTCAAGGTGAATAAAAAATGAGAAGAACCTGCCTATAAGAATGTTAACCCTTTAACCGCTGTCACAATTATATTCGGTTTTTAATTTTTCATTAGCACATTAAGCGCCAGCTTTTAAACATAAAACGTGACAAATCAATCAGAAAGATTAGAGAATAGGTAAGGCCTGACTTCTATGTTGTCAAATCTAAATAATTTTCACTCTCTTGAAGTTAAGGATCGCGTCAGCGAGACACAACTTCAAGTGGGTGAAAATTCAAATTGAATAATTTGGCGGTTTGAATGTCCGAACTTGCCTGGATTTCAAAGAGAGCCATTCATCACACTCAGTCTGTTTTTGGCACTTTGACCACACGTGAGAACTGCTCACACACCCTGTCCCAATGTGACCCCTCCCAGTACACTTTACCGCACGTGGAGCACACGTAGAAAGTGTCCACCTTGGTGAAGATGGTATCGTGTATGACTTCACACATCACGGGTGTACCGTTGGGTAGGCACAGTGTCTCCATATCAATGTGATCGTATTGTGTACTCGCCCTGTCTGCACCGCGGTATTCCTGAATTCTCTGATTGCTGAGGCTGCCAGAACCTAGCCTTTCTTTTGCCAGGTTTTCTGCGGCAGCTTGTTGCATCAAAGTGCGGCTTTTCTTAATTTTAGTGATTTCTTTCATTTCCGCAGGTGAAACGAATAGGTATTGGTTCCCATTGCAAACCTGAAAAATAACAAGACTAGACTTGAGTAAATTAATTAATTCGAAATATAATTCTCTTTGTAATGATTTTGATGCTTAGCTAATACCTTTATTAAAAAATATTATGATCACATGTTGGTTAGAACTTAATCGAAAGTGTAGATGTGATCACCAGAACTAAAAAAAATATATTTTTAAGATTTAATTAACTGAATATCAAAGAAGAATTATTCTTGAGTAAGTTACAATCATTTTAAACCTGCCAACATATGTATTTCTTCTCTATTATCATTATACTTCCCAAATTACCATTTCACGGTGAGTAAAAATGGCTTGATATTATTCAATACCCAAGTATAATATCTTAAGTTGAAGCTCAATTGCGCCTTCTGTGATAGAGTATATATTTTTTCTATTCAATTAATTTACATAAAAGTTTGAATTTAATTTTTTCAGATTTAAACAGCAGTAAAATATCACTGCGTTTTAAATTATATACAGGTACATGCTATTGATACAAAATGTGTCTTCTATTTTACATCATAAATCTCCAGTTCACTGATAGATTTTACGTTCTCCCGGATTTGATCTTTGTGCAACAAAATTATATTGCAAATACTTGTTTATCTATTTCCTGCAGAGAAACGATTATAACCCAGCAGACATGAGGTGGACCCAATGTTGTTTTAATGTTGGGCCACCGTCTGCGACGCTGGCCCAACATTAAAACACCATTGGGTCAATGTCTCGTGTTTGCTGGGCCATTCCACTGCAAAAGCCACCTTTTGTAAGCTGAATATTATTGATATTCAACTTACAAATAAAGGTTACAATATGCTTATTGGCATGTTGTAGACACTAACCTGACATCTGCTGAATAAGTCATTCTGACTGACCACAACATTAAAGTAATCCAGCACATCCTCCAGCTGTTCTGATGCCTTCATAGGTAACACGTTCATGCACCGACCTTCTCCCACATACGACCGCAACTGTTAGAAATACAATGCCCATTATTGACGGAAAAAATAAACTATGTTGAACTGTGAAAATTTAACTAGGTACTGTATATGGCTACACCAATTTGATTAAAAAAATAGGTTTGAATAGTCAATATCTACACAGTTCTCAACTGTTTCAACACCTCTCAATGCTAAATTAATAAGCAAGAGTACTTATACATTCTTTTGTATAGGCATCATCTAAAATATATATCTATAGTCTATCATAAAACTTATGTGAGAGCAGAAGTACATCTCAAAATCTACACTAAAGAAAAGAACACTCACACAGTCATATGGAGAACCACTCGTCAGGATACACCGATTTTCTTTCATTGCGATCTGATAAAACATAGGTAAAACAAAGCAGGTGAAATTTCTTCTTGTTTCAACCCTTTACCTGCTATTGTCTTTTTTTATCTTTTTTATTAGTCGATCAAATCGCTGATATTAGGAATGAAATAGCTGTTTAAACATCAAGATTTGTAACTATTTGGTCTAAAATTAAACAAATATGAGTCATTTTCAGCCACTTGAGGTTGTGGATCGCAGTAGCAAGACAAAAAATTAAGTGGTTGAAAATTTAAATAAAATATCGTGGCAGGATAAGGGTTGATTTGAATATTGTTGATGCTCCACAATACAATCTTTGTTATATTGACACTGCTATCAAAGTATTTACCCTATATAAGATGAGTGGTCAACAGCTTACAATTTCTTTTGTATCTTAAAACTGTTTTTAAAATAGAAAATAAAACCTTTTTTACACAAAATGGTATATAGTCTTCTAGAACAACATTTTTGACCTCCTGAAATAAGAAAGTCAGTTTTTACTAGACTATAAAAGTAGAAAAACATTAAAAAGCTGTAGTTTTCACCTTAGCAGCCAGGTCGTGATCATCATCATTGCCCAGCATGACCACGTCCACTCCACAACACCTGAGCTGTTTACCGAGCCCTTGTAGCATGTTGTCCACAACAACCCTCAGTTCACCAGGAGTAATTACGGGTCCTGTTCTCTCAATCTTTGGCTGACGATGTACCATTTTCTGTGATATAATATTATGTTGTCATTTAGGATGAAAAGCCAACCTGATAAACATTAATATAAACTCTACATTTGCCTTTTTTATTTCCAACAATACTATAGTGGATTTGTTGTTCAGTAATTGCAGCTGAAATTTCTAGCTTCAAAAAAAAAATACATAAATAAGAATAAGTCATGTTTTCTTTTACATCAACATCACACAATATACCGTATATTACAGGTTAGTAACCGCACCCCAGACTTTCAAAATTTACCTGGCATATTTTTCGATGGTTTTGATTTAAAAAAACTCTGTTACAAACTGCATCCCAACTTTAGCGTATAACGGGCATCAGTAATTCTCCTGCAGTTATTATCTCTAGTGGTATTTCATAATTATCGCAGCGTGTTTCTCACGGGAGCCTCAATGCCGGGGAAACGTTGAGGACGATGTGCCAGCATTGAGAAACATGCATAGTGTCTATTGATCACTGAGAGGAGAGATTAGAGGGTAGACCTCCCCAGCAAGCACAATACGCTTACCCATTGTTATCTGTAAAATACAATCTACAGATTGAAGTAATTATTGTGGTATTACACAACCTAATATTTAACCAATTACACACCTCCAGGGTTGTAGACTGTCTCTCTGCCACTCTTTGCTGATGCCGTTCCAGACGTGTCTTGCGCAGCTTGGCAGTATGTCCACCCACTGGCTCTAGATCTAGGTCAAGGTTGTGCTCCTGTGCTTTCATTTTGATTGTGTTATATACTTCCGTTAGACAAAATGCATCAAGTGCTGCAATATTAATGGCATGATTTGTATGTTATGAATTCTGGACAGAATTAGACATTGTTTGTCGCACATATATCAGATATCCACAGTTGAATACACACAGACCAACACAGATCCTCCTTACACGACCACAGCGTGCTCCAGAGTAATCGCTAGAAGACACACCCGACCATACAGGTCACAAAACCAATAGGTGCGAGACAAGCAAGCCCCGGAGTACGTATATTAAATTATTATCAATGAGTTCCGTCCACCAATGTCTTAACCCTTATCCTGCTCAGTTTTTTTATTTAAATTTTCAACCGCTTGAGGTTGTGTCTCGCTACCGCGATCCACAACCTCAAGTGGTTGAAAATTACTCATATTTGTTTAATTTGAGACCAAACATTTACAAATCTTAAGTTTAAACACCAATAATAATTATTTCATTCCAAATATAAGTGATTTGATCGACTGATAAAACAGGCAAAAGATCAACAGGATAAGTGTCAATAGTTAGATAATAGGCCATCTTCCTACAGTAACACCACTCACCGGCATAAATAATTTGTTTAATGCGAAGAGGGCGTCGCTGCCAGTCAGACAGTTGTTGAGATTTGTCTAGACGTCTCCCCAGTATCAACTGTACCAGATCAGCCAAACCTCGCTCTTCCTTAGCTGCCGATAACGAAACCTTGCCACCGTCTGAACTCTGTTCTCTGTTGCATTTAAAAAACTCTTTGAACTGTTTGTTGATCTGTCAAAAAAAAAATGTAATGTTTATTCTGATTCACATGTTCGTTTTCCATCAACTCTATGTATTATTAACATTCTCGCTCCTCAACATTTCGATCAAATTCGCTATGTTTTTCAAAATAAGTTCATCAAAATGACAACAAAATGGTGGGCACAATTAGTCCCCTTGGATATGGAAGGGTGTATATGCCACTTTGTAAAATGGCAGATACACTCTTTCATATCCAAGGGGACAAATTATGCTGCATTACTAATGGTGCCAGCACGTGGTTTACCTGATGATGTAATTTCTGTAGTTCCACCACTCTATGCATTTGCTGAAGTGATTGTTTGAGTTGAGGGATGACTTTAGCTAGCATCTGCAGGTCACCTTCTATACCATAACCTGTGAAGCATAGAAAATGAAGAACATGATGCATTGGCATATTTTAACATGCCTAATCCCGACAGAAAAGATGTAGAGATGGCAGAAAATGTAGAGCAAAGACTAAAAAGAATACTCAATCCTACAATTTACCACAACCATTATCCACAATCTTCCAATAGAAACAAACATAAAAGCTATATTCAGCCCGCCTTTTAATTGTAATTAAAAAAGGTGGGCTATTGCAATTGAAGTTTGGCGTCGTCGGCGTTAACATTTACTTGTGGGCATGATAACTTGAACATTTTTTCATGTATTTTTCCCAAATTTGTTACAAATGACCAGTTCTCGGACAAGTTCTATAACCGCTGAAAAAAAAAAAAAATGACCGATTTATTACAATTTTTCGCATTTTACATCAATAATTTGACCTTGTGGGTGCAATAACTTGAAAAGTTTTTCATGTATCCTTCCCAAATTTGCAATGCATGTTACTAATAAGCAGTTCTCTGACAAATTTGATAATGGCTGAAAAAAAATTCAAAATGGCCGATTTATAGCAATTTTTTGCATTTTACTTCAATAATTTGACCTTGTGGGCGCGATAACTTGGAGAATAGTTTCATCTATCCTTCCCAAATTTGTTATGCATGTTACTAATGACCAGTTCTCGGACAAGTTTAATAATAATCGAATTTTTTTAAAAAGCCGACTTTTTGTGATTTTTTGCATTTTTCGTCAATAATCTGACCTTGTTTTTAAGTTCAATAATGGCGGCAAGCTATTGTTGACTGTGCTCTTGTTATAAAGTAAAAAAATAGTTTTATTTTTAAATCTGTTGCCCTATACAGTTTCTTTAGCACCTAAACAAAACAACATTTACTGGGGCAAGATATGATTAAACTTTAAGAGATTAACATGATTTTTTTCCCAAATTATGTCGGCAAATTTATAAAAGAATAACATGAAAAATTAAGGAACAGAAATACAATGCTTGTAACTAAATGAAATACAAAGTTCAAATACTAGCCACCAGTATTTACTTTCCATCCAATGACTTAATGATTTTAATGAATTGAAGAGATAAAAAAAGTAATGTTTCTTTAAACATAAATATAACTATAAATATACTATACCAACCCAGCTTGATGATTTTATCATTCAGTAGTAATTTTTGACTGAGTGCTTGCCAATCATCAGGGGTCAGGCAGTTGTAAAGCTCCAGCATGTCCCACAAATATACACACTCACTACACGCCAGTTGCAGCAATGCAACTTTGCTAAAAAAGGTACAACAACAGTATTAAAATATGGGCAGCTTAAGCAAATGTAATTTGTATATAGTGCACGTGCGTCAATCAGTTTTTTGAATCAGGAATAAACAATGAAGATTTTGGTCAATTAAATCATTTTCAGTATGGCAAGATTTAGCTACTCTTGAGGCATACATCATGTACATACACTTGGTAATTTTGTGTTTGGTCAAATTGCAACACAGACTACATTGTTATTATTGTCAAAGTTTAAAAATCATCATTTGATTATTGTATCAATATCAAGAGAAACAACACTTACTTATTTAAAATGTTGGATCCAAATGATGGCCTCCACTCTGCATCTAGCCCAACAGGTCCACCTGTCTGTCAAAAGAATAAGTGCTGATAATTATATTTTGTTTATGATTGTTTGAAAATGAAAGAAGAAGTGTGTGTAGGAAGTGCATTGTACTTTCATTATTGCTGACACAGTTTCCAGATAAAGAAAATTAATGAAAAAAGCAGCTTATTAAATATGACTTTTTTAATACATGTACATTTGTCCATATTCTCTTGATCTCATTGGCCTAACTTTACTCAACAAACCTCTGCGAGATGCTGTAATGATTTCAAATAGCCCTCTTTGTTGTCGATCCAGTGAACTGCCTCCCGAGGAAGGGACAAGGTGTGATAAGGCATATCATGCGATGATGTCACTTCACTGTTCCAATCTTCCTCTTCTTCTTTTTCATCACTGAATCATGTAGAACACAACCATTATTATTCACTGTTAACCCTTTAGCCGCCAAATTATTCAATCTGAATTTTCACCCACTTGAAGTTGTGTCTCGCTGACGCGATCCACAACTTCAAGTGAGTGAAAATTATTGAGATTTGGCAAAATGAGGTGAACTGTTTTCAAATATTGCTGATTGATGTCACATTTTATGTTTAAAAGGTAGTATTTAATGTGCTGATAAAAAATCAAAACCCGAATATATGCGGCACCGGCGGTTTAAGGGTTTACAACTTTAATATGTTTATAGCACTGTTGCTTTACCCTTTACAATGCTGAAATATTTTTGCATAAACCATGAAGACCAAAGGTTTCCTTCTATTT
The DNA here is from genome assembly GCA_964017125.1 of Flabesymbios commensalis. NCBI lineage: Eukaryota > Metazoa > Annelida > Polychaeta > Terebellida > Flabelligeridae > Flabesymbios > Flabesymbios commensalis. Next base: position 65,334,817 of record OZ024905.1, on the reverse strand, counting down.
AAAGTGATAATAAATGTCTTAGTCAGCTTGTATCGCTTCAGTTGAATACCTATGTACAAAAATTTTTAATTTGTAATTCTTTCAGAGCGGGGACAGACTTAACGTTAGTTCCTGCACTGAATAGGTTAATATGAGCAAAGTTAATAGGTATCTCATATATTATATCATATTTTACATTTTATGAACAATATGTAGTTTTTGTGGTTACATTATTAACCAGTCATATTAACATTTCCAAAGTAAAAATAGTTAAAAAAAAATTATTCTACATAATTACATCTACGTGAAATGATTTTCCGTATTAAAAGGGTTCACATAAATCAATTCTATTTTTCCTATAATGATTATCCCACCTGTCCTGCGAGTTCTCCTCCGTTAACAGACTGATAACTTGCTCCGGCAGATGTTCTCTAGGTAATTTATAATATCGAGCCCATCTAGCTGCTTCTGTCATATCACAGTAACCTACTATATTGTCAACCAGCTGAAGCTGAAGGTAGGTGTCCTCTCCCAAGATTGTCTACATGAATGAAATAATTATTATAAAATATCCAAGCCTTTTTTTTGTCGTCAAACAATACAATTTGAAAGAGAAATGAGCATCAAATTATCTAGACTTTGATTAAAATTGTAGAAAAGCAATAATTTTTTACCCGCTTTCAAGTTGTGTGTCACTGTGGGTAACAATTTAAATTCTATAATTTTGCGTTTTTAACATTGAATTCAATAATAAAAATGAATCGGCTCTAACCAAAATTAAAAACATTTGTTACTTTTTTCAAATCTTCAGGATAAAAAACATCATATATAATAAACATGATCTCATAAATAATGGTGTTTAGCCATTACAACACTGTAATAACTATGAAGAACAAAGGTTTTTTTCAAAAATCACCATAATTGTCTTAGTTAATTCTTTCCGCTTCCTTTGAATATCTATGACTAGAGCCACTTTGTTTTTTTAATCCTTTCAGTGCAGTATTACATTACACGTCAGAATCTGATGTCTATTGACGTCAGATTCTGACATCTAAAGACGGTTTCAGCACTGAAGGGTTAATCACACATAGCTTGATACATTTTCCTCATATAAAACTAACCTTGATAAGCTCATCCCACTGATCAACAGCAACTGTCTCCTGTTTATATCAAAAGAAAACTTTTTGTTAACAAATTGTACACCCTGATTATGTTTAACCCTAAAAGCGCTGAATTATTTCTGTATAACCATGGAGACCAAAGGATATTTTTAAATATAAAATCATCATAAATATTTTAGTTAGCTCTTTCTGATTCATTTGAATACCTATGTTATGGGTTTATGACTATTATAGATATGTTTACTCTTACAGTGCGGGGGTCGACATTAGTCGTCAGAATCTGATGTCTACAGACGTGAGCCAGACATGTGTTAGCCCTATGCCCATTTAGCAAGATTAATCCTGATTTTTGCTTTAAATTATCTTACAAGTTTGAAAGACAAATAAATCGGCTGAAAACAGATATAGACTTAAAGGGTTAACCTTTATCCTGCTAATTTACTTGAATTTTCAACCACTTGAGATTATGTCTCGCTACCGCGATCCACAACCTCAAGTAGTTGAAAAATTACTCATATTCGTTTAATTTGAAAGCACTCTAAGCGTTATCATCAATACACACTAATCCACACCAAGCATTTCATAGATTATGTCAAATAACATAATAACAATCTGCAGTCCTTCACAGATATGTCTAATCCAAATAAAAACTGAATGTCCATTGCTTCAAGGATAGGAGTCAAATTATGTGTAGAAATAACTCTAGTCAGTTTCCAGTTTGTGACAATTGCTTTAGGCTACAACACTTTGAATGTCATATTATCAATCAGTGTGACACATATAATTTGTATCACTGAGATGTTTTGAAAAGTTTTGCCAGGTCTGCAAAAAGGAAAGATACAGACAGACCAACACAAATCAGTAGTGGTGTGAGTTATGCAAATAATGTGATAAACTAACAGCAAAATAAGTACCTCGATATATTTCTTGTACAATAAATATCTCAATCCTTTCATAGATCTTTCTTTAGTAACGTTGGGACAAACATCTGGAAAAAGAATCACAACAAATTAACCCTTTCAAGCCTGAATATACCATTATCATCCTCATCTACTACAAGCCGCGAATTGCTGTCGCGATTCTCGACCTGTAGTGGATGAAGATGATTTGAAGTGGGTGTGAAATTAAAGAAAATTGCTATGTATTGGTAAAACAGTTTCATGGAAATTTTCTTTTTAAAACCTCCAGTCCTAAGAAAATCAAGTCTGTTTTCAGGAATGTAAAAAGATGCTTTAACCCTTTCACCGCGGATGTCGCCAAAAGGCAACCCACCTGGCAGACGGCAGATGCGACATGATTAATTACTTTTTTTAGTTAAAAAATTGATCAATTTAGCGCTCAGGCATCTTCTGACGTCGTAATTCCGCGGTGAAAGGGTTAATGCATCGTGAGGGCTTGAAGGGTTAAACTGCAATCACTGGGAGAAGTGCAAACTGTCATATAAATGTATGGGTGAAAATTACCTGCAGATTATGTACAATTTGAATCAAAACATATGTCAATCAAGCAAATTCAACACCAATTTTTCTCTCAAATTTTTTTGCTTGAAGAACAATAAAGAGGCTGAAAAACGGCTATAGATCATATGTTGAGCATTGGAAAGAAATATTTTATTTCACCTTGAGGAACTTGGTAGAGCTTCATAAGACGAACTGCAAGTTTTCCTAAAATCTTTGTGGTCATTTTGTCTCTTTGAATATTAGGAACCTCTGATTCTCTGTGAAAAAAATATAAAAAGCAACCTTAAGGAAATTGCCCCACTCCCCTCTCAAAACAAGAGACCAGCCACTAAAATTCCCACCAGACCCGCTTGATAGAAGTTTTTCGGTGTACATCCTTCCCTGAACTCTCACATTTTGTTTTACAGTAATGGCCTAGTTATCTATAGCAGTTTGCCATGTACATTACAGATATTAAAGCCAACGATGGCAACAACTCCCCCACTCTTGAATTTTATCAAGTTGAAACTGTGCCAGTAAAACCCACCCCGAACTTAAATGGGATAAAAATGATATAAAAAATTAGAGAATGCTTCTATAAACACAAACAAACTTTCTTTCCATCATAGAAATTTTGTGGGTATATTTATTTACTTCCCACATGTAAACAATTCATGGTGATAAATGATAATATCTCACAATATTAATGTGCTGACACAGGTGTCTCTATCTACCAGCCAATCCAGAAGCTTAAGTAAAGCATGCTGCTGCTGCTGGTTACGATACACATACATTTCCACCAGGTTCACTTTATCTTGTAACAAAAGCGGCAACACAATCTATCAACAAGAAATACAAAATAAAGACATTTCTCAACCTAGATAATGAATCTGTAGCAAGAATTGTTTACTTTATATATCATAGAAGAGCATAGCACAGAAAAAAGTGAATAAGATATGCATTAATATTATAGATGTGAGATTGCATACCTTATAAGATTTTAAATATGAAGCTCTGTATTTTCAATCAGTCCAGTTGAAATATATTTTTTGACACAAGAAATTTTGATAATGTAGTAAAATAATTTCATATGGCCAAAATTGATAGGGTGGTACATGCTGCCTTTTCACCAATTCACAGTTAAAACTAGATGTTATATTTGCATGCTAAATATAAAGCTTTCAACTTCCGGAATTTGAAAAAAATGTTTGCCACTATAATAGAGATTGGTATATATTATGTGCACTACCATGGTAGCCACCATTGATTCAAACTAACCAATTTTAGAACTTTTGAACCACAATAATCTGTCAAGGATTGTTCAGAAAAAAAGAATGAATATTGGATCAATATTGGTGACTGTAGAACATGTAAACATCACATCAGGCCTCTCTTATTTGACAATGTGGTTTACAGACTTTTTAGGGGAGGCCGCAAAAAATGACTTTTCTTTCTGAAATGTTTTTCAACCACTTTGGCCAGTGTCTAAAGCACTGGTATGTAATTTAATACCAAAATATTACGAATGGTAGCTGAATTTATAAGAAAAAATCTCTGTGTGAATATCACATGGCGGTGAAAATTTTTTTTAAGGAATATTGAAATTTCCTTTGTTTTTTTTTTTTAATTTTTGACACGTTTTTATTTTCCTTTTTTAGCACGGTAGGTCCGTAAACCACATTATCATTGAGAGTCGCCTTATCAAATAACAATACAATAACAATAAGCATGACCAAATCAATAACTCTCCACTGCAGAGACTTAACCCATGACTCTTTCAGTCCAGGATACTTTCTATTAATCTGACTGATTGGACAGAATACTTGTCAGTTTTGGTGGATTTTTGCGACACACAGAGCCGCTCTGAGCTGCTCTCAGTCAATTTGTGACGTCATATAAAAGTTGCTGCGAGCGGCTTGTGATATAAACCATAGAGACTAAAGGTTTTTTTTCAATTTAAAGTCATCATAAATATATTAGTTAGCTCTTTATTTGAATACAGTGGTACCCGTGTCCAGCGTTGCTCCTCAAGAACGACTGCTCCCCTTAAACGACTGTTTTTCTGTGCACGTATGCCTTTTACACTGTTAAGGACCCCTGAAGAACGACGACCCCTCTAACACGTTATACGACGGCAAAAATTTGGCTGACGGCCGTCACTTACCTCCCCAGAAACGACCGTTGGGTGTTATTACTATAAAAAAAAAGACTGAAAAATTAGCATGTGAGACGTCACTCAACTGGCAAGTAGGCTGTGTTATATAAACAATGACGTGCGATCTTAGACACTTCGGCTGTGTGTGTATAAATGAGCTCCCATATATCTGGCCATTGTGTATGCGATGTTGGTTCGGCAATGATCCAGGACCAGTGTTGGCTGTAAAAGCCTACATTTTGCTATTACAACACAGCAAACACGAGACGATCAACCTGCACTAAAACAACGTTAGATCAGCGTCTGGAATTCGCTGAGAAGTCACGCCGAGATGCACACGAACTGCTGAGACACTGGGGGAACGAGGGTGTTGATAGAATGATTATCGCAAAATTGACACCCTTGTGAGCCAGCAGGTGCTATAATGACAGCACTTGCATTAATTCAAAAATGGTATTACCCTATATTGCCGGTTAGTAACCGCGGTTTATAACTTGAAAAATGTTTGGTAAAATATCTAAAAAAAATTGATACTTTTAAGAGGCGGTTTATAACCAGGCATTCTGAGTGAGCCATGACGATTTCTGGTTGAAATAGGAGTGTTTGCCGGGACTGGCAACCAACTGACAGACCGGGTATCGTCACCTGCGTTGGTGTGAGCTTTGTCGCCCGATTATGAAGTCAATTAACCATCTGCGTCCCAATGTGAATAATAATGTGAGCTAAATTAAAGCTCATGTAAATTGCAACATCTTTGTCGGCTGAAAGCAGAAAGAATTAGTTATGTTGACGAAATTTCACGATGGTAGATGATTTCAAACATCACTGTATATCACCGTATTGTTATTGTCTGTAGGGCTGAGATTGTCGTCATAACAGTCTTAACTAGAGCAGTAGGAGTTCAGAGCGAAGGGCGGTAATGGTGCCGTGGAAAGCTAATAGGCATTAACTGTTCACTTGTAATTACTTGTAGTTACTGCCTCTTGGCTTTGTAAGACGTTATATTACAGTTTTCTACCAGGTGTTGTCCTCTCGGTAGACACAGCCGGCCGGTATTGATTTGATGTTAGATTAATAGCTTTGGGCTAACCTTGTTTATGCGCATCTAAACCAGATGCATGAAAGCCAAACTCAAATATACTAATACATTTATTATTCATGCTAATTGAATGTTGAATTATAACGATTAAAACAGATTTTCGATGTCACGGGAATAATATATATGACAATATTTTGATCCCCTGTAGAACTAAAAGTGTCAGCCTAATTACCGTCACGAGAAGAACAAAGGGACTTGCAGCGATTTAACAATCAGACCAACAGCATTTCGCCAATACTGGTTTAATGTTGGTCCACCGTCTGCGACGCTGGACCAACATTAAAATAACAGGAAGCAGACGTCTCGTGTATTTGCCAGGAAGTGCCCATCAAACACGACACATCGAGCCAGTGCTTGTTTGTCTGCTGCAAAGACGCTGGCCTAACATTAATCTGACACAGGATCATCCTATCGTTTTTTGCTGTGTAATCAGGTTTGGCGGGAATATGTCGCCTGCTCACAGCAATGTTGTAACAGCCGGCTGCACCAATGGCCCAACATTAAGCCAACACTTTCTTAATGCTGGCACACCATCCACAACGATGCCCCGGCATATATTGAGTCTCCCGTGAGAAACACACTGACTGTACTAATGCCGCATGGCGTTGACTGCGATAATGATGAAATACCGCTCTAGAGCTAAGCTGTCTGGCTAAACTGCGGGAGTTACCGGGAAGAATTACGGCTGCCTGTTGTACCCAAAGTAGGGATACGGTTTGTAAGGGGGCCACCATTCATTCCCCAGAAGTAAACAAAAAGACATTTTGCCTCTAAACCTAAGTGCAATAAATAATTTGAGCTAAGTCGATGAAAAGTCACTTACTAAATAAAAACGTTTTTTTACACAGCGAATGTGTTTTGCTCATTTTTTTCTGGTGTTTAAAATAATTCATGCCCCTGACAAACGACCACCCCTCTCATATGACTGTTTTTATGTGGCAGTAACTGGAGTCGCATAACAGGGGATCCACTGTACCTATGTTGTGTGTCTACGTAGGGTATTTTTTATAATATTGCAGGCCATGATAAATCTAGTGAAGTAGTACATGGTGCTAAGCTAGAAGATCAAAAAGTTAAACTTTTGGCCTTGCTTCTAGAGTGTCTTCTACATATAATACAGCAGGATAAATCATTTGATTCAAATAGTCTGATGATTGCTGTCACTTAATACACACTGGTGGCCTGCCACTAATATAAACATGCATGATGATTACTGAGATATACATATAGGACCTGGAGACGATCAATGTCCTAATGATCCAGGCAAAATTCAGTGGGTTAAAATTTGACTCGAAGTGAAACTTTCGTATGAAAATATTTTAGAATGATATTATTGTTTGTTTGTGTCATGCACATACCACTTACATCCTTAATATCAAAGTGATTTTGTAAACCTAGCTTCGACACACAGTTGGCTGCCTCCTTATATTTTTTGTTCTCCAGGAAAAAAATGACATGTGGTAGAAAATAATCATTTCCTTCATGATTCAGATGGAAAGCAGAAGATATCAGATCCAATAAACACATACTGCCATGTGTTCCTGTTACAAATAAATACACAATTGTCTGATAAAGTACATACAAAGTAGTAAATACTATATCATAATATCAACATCATTTATTCAATAGAGGATTAATTATATAAATACAGTTTATCCTGCAAATCTTACCTATTTTAAATGCGTGTAAACGAAGTTTCTTGTTGACGAACTTGTCTTTGTCAAGATGTGTATGTTTGCGCTTTGTCCACTTTTCAAAACATTTCATGATGTAAAATGATAACGTATTTGTCTTTCCTGTAAAAGAAATTTAAATAGTCTGTATAAAAAATTAAAAACCTTGACACTACATTATGTACAGGGTCTATTATGAAAACATCATGGAAGGAATAACATACCTTAGAAAGTGTGAAGAACAGGCATGTGTCGTCCCCTACCAGAATCTGAAGTTAACTATTTGCCTATGGCTTAATGACAACAGTAAGCCAGTAAATGCAGACGTGGAACCGCTAGTTCACAGCTGTATTTAATTTATATGCAAACATTTATAGAGTAGGCAACTACAAACATATCAAATTTTAATATACTGGTAAAACTGAATTTAACCCTGGCACATAGGATGCAATATACAATGTCCCAACCAGGCAGTGGGGCAATCGACCACCAATGAGAATTTCTGACCACCACTATTTTCTAAATAAGGGAGTATTTATCAATCTAAAGGCTTGACTACACAAAAAAGAAGAATTTCCGACCACCACTCATGAAACACTGAAATTATATATAGCAGTTCTAAAATGTCTAGTCATCATGGTCATAGACCTGTGCAAAGTTGTGCAAAGTTAAGTCATTCAATTTCATTCATTAAAGATTTGTAAACTTCCAGAAATTTCCAGTAGTACGATAAATTATCAAAAAAAGGTTTTTTATTTAAAAAGAAAACGTCAAATTAATATTAAAAAAAAAAAAATACAAAAACTTTAATTTCAATGGATTTTGACATCTACAGGTACTTGTTACAAATAGTTTCTCTATCATTTAGCATTTTGGAATTTGTGTAAAAAAGTTTCACATTCAAATGGATGAGAATTATACAGGACACTATGTATTACAGTACAGTTTAGTTTGAAACAGTGCCAAATAAATAAGTAACTGTGAAATGCGCACAGCGCTGACCAGAATAATAATCATCTGCTTTTTCAGTAAGATAGAGTGCTGTAGAGTATGGATTCTGTACAGTTGAGAAACAGTCATTCAACACTTTCTCTGTAGTTACACTATCCCGTGACCAGGCATTCTTCACTTCTGTCAAACAGTGTGAATCAACCTACAAAAAAAATGGGCAATTAAATTCATAGAAATCATCATGCTTACGCTATGCTCTATAAATTAACCTGATACAAATAATGAATTACTGTATTTTCCGAAGTATAACCCACTACTTTTTTCTCTTGGATGGCTTAGTGGGTGCCTCATAACAAATGTGGGCTACACTTGGTTGAAGTCCGAAATGGCAAGAGGACAATTTTTTTTCTACATGGTTAGGCCCCTATATCACAGTCTAAAATGTGATGTTTTCTTTTGTACCTCTATAGGACACAATATGTTATGTCACACCTGTAGTGTTGTGAGTAGACCATGCAGATCAGCGGCGTTAGCATGAAGACACAGGCGATACAGGATTATGTACCGGTATATATCTATATCTATATATATGTATATATATCTATATCCAGCAGTTGTTAGTCAATTTACCCCAGGCTATATATACTCTGGAGCAGGTAATACATCAGAAAATACGGAATTAATATTGAAAAATAAAAAAATACGTGTTATTAATAAACCAATTCCGTCTGATGAAGTAAATTAATTATTAACATGATTAAACAAATGGTGAATAAAGATTGAATTACTAGAAAAAATGTAATGTTAGTGAAGGTACTTGTTACAAATAGTTTCTCTATCATTTAGCATTTTGGAATTTTTCTTCACTAACATGTAATGTTAGTGAAGATGGATTGCATGAGGTGCAAAGAATATTTAATATAAAAAAAGATCTAAAGCTTTTTTATGTGGACTTACACTTTTTGATCCAAGTGGAACTGAGTGATCATCATTGTTGTCATTATCAGATTTTAAAACTTTCTGCAGCCAAGTTCGAGAAATTGATGGATTAGCATCACATGTAGCAGCAAACATGGAATCATCCAAAGTCTCCCCTACTTCAGCTTTCATCTGTTCAGATTTAGTTTCCTCATGGTCCATGATAGAGGATGTTTTGATTTTACTATTGGCATTTGTGCCAATTTCTGGTTGGGAATGTGCATCACTTATCACCATAATTCCACGTCCACGTCCAAATCTTGTAACACTTTGCTGCTTCATTTCGGCTTTATTACTCACATGTTGTTTACCTTGAGTCTTACTTTTATCCTCAGTTTCAACTTTATGACTAGATAACTGCTTGGTTTTGGGTTCATTGTGTCTCCACATGTCATCATCATCACTATAATATTCATTGTCTAGGTCACATAATGGTGGTCCACCATGTACAGGTCCCTTTACTTTGGGAGCAGTACCAAATTTACGATGTGATTCCTTTCTTTCTTTTTGATATGCAGCCACAGCAGCACTGTTGTCTATACCGGTGTCCCAATCCTCTTCCATGATTTTTAATTGTATTTCTCTGTAATGAACTTGCTACTCATCCCCTAAAAAAATAGATTTGATAAAAAAAGTTTCATATGTTTTGATAGCTTATTTACAATGATTTCTTGACATAAGTGAGAAACAACAAAATAGGAAGTAAGCATATCTAGGAAATTACATGTTTGGCAAGGTTAGACTTGGGGTCAATTATTATTGTAATCAATTATAAGAGCTGTTTTTTGGTGTACAAGTAGGGCCTACTGGTAATTGAAGGCGTGATTTTGATACCAATTTAAATCGATGCTTTGTTGTTGCAAAAGCATCAAATTGGGAAAAATAAAGATAACAGGAAGTCCTTATGCTCTACTATTACCATGCTAGCACTGCCAGTAGCAGTAACAAGGCTCTACTCAAAGCGAGTGCTATTCAATGTATTTTGTTTTAGGTTGCCTAGGAGAGCTTACTAAGTCTAAGGGTAAAATAACAAAACAAGTAGATTTGAAATGAAATGAAATGAAAACTTCTATAGCGCCTAACTCCTCGGAGGGCCGAGCTCAGAGGCGCAATCCATCCTTATCAAATTCCAAAGAAGGGTCGAGGGAAATAAGCATGGTCGTCATCAGGGAGTCGGGACGCAGAGGAGCTAGGGCGGAAAAACCAGATCGAAGAAATACGTTTTAAGCAGTTTTCTGAAAGAGGAAATATTTTTAGCTACACGAAGGTGTGCAGGCAGTAAATTCCAGAGAGTAGGACCAGAAACAGAAAAGGCACGAGCACCGAACTTAGTTCTGATACATGGTACTTTGAGCTTATTGTGTTGTTTGATCGCAGATGTTTCACGGAGTCTTCAGAAAAAAGAAGGCTAGATAAATAAAATGGCTGACCATCATCGAGACAACGAAATACAAAAGTGCATATTTTGAATTGTATTCTAAACTTGATTGGAAGCCAATGTAATGATTTTAGTAGAGGAATAGAGCGACTGAAACGAGGAGCCTTTGTCACAACCCTTGCTAAACAGTTCTGAACACGCTGTAATTTCTGTAGATCTTTAGCTGGAATTTGGTGTAATAAGGAGTTACAGTAGTCCAGTTTGCTTGTCACCAGTGCCACTTCAATTTGTTTTGCTAAAGCTAGAGGTAGACTTTTTTTCTGATGAGTTTAGGATCTCTAATGTGATAAAAACAGGAACTGGACACCTGTGAATTGTGCTGACGAAAATTCAAACCACTGTCAAAAAAGACGCCCAAATTCCTTGCGGAATCTGCTGGATTCATCTCATTGTCCAACACCGCAAGGGGGAAAAGGTTAATAAACTTCTCCCTCTGCGATTTCGAGCCAATGAGAAGAAACTCAGTCTGGCTAGGATTGAGTTTTAGTTTGGATTGAGCCATCCAAGCAGATACCCCGGTAATACAGCTCTGAAGCATTTTTTATGACTCAGTAGCTGTGTCACCTGTTAAGGAGATGTAAATTTGTGTATCATCGGCGTATAAGTGATGACTCAATCCATAACTTGAAATAATGGTGCTTAGAGGAGCGGAGTACAAACTGAAAAGCAGAGGGCCAAGTACAGACCCCTGCGGCACTCTATGCTCTAGCAAACTAGAGTCAGAAAAAGATTTGTCAATTTTAATTCTTTGATGCCTGCCACAAAGGTAGGATTTAAACCAAGCCAAAGCCATTCCAGAGACACCATACCACTCAGCTAGTCTATTTGTTAGAGTGTTGTGGTCAATAGTATCGAACGCCGCAGACAAATCAAGTAAAGTCAAAGCTGTGACATGGCCCTTGTTAAGAGAAACTGAGATGTCATTGTGAACTCTTAACAGGGCTGTCTCAGTGGAATGGGATTTTCGGTAAGCAGACTGCATTGGATTGTTCAATTTGTTGGAGTTTATGTGAGCTTGTAAACAGTTGGAAACAACTTTTTCAATAATTTTAGAAATGAAACTTAGATTGGAGACTGGTCTATAATTTTTAAGGTTATTAACAGGAAGGTTTGATTTCTTTAGTAAAGGTGTGACATGAGCCTCTTTGAATGATAGCGGGAATGTTCCAGATTCTAGAGATAAATTAATTATAGTTGTTATGGGTTTGATTAAAATGTCCAACAAGGCCTTAAGGATGTTCGTTGGAATAGGATCAAGGTCAAATGATTTTTATGCAGACTTCATAATGATCTTCCTGACCTCGTCCTCTGATGCTGGTTCTAAATTGAAAAGTTTAGTTCTTATTTTGGGCTTCTGAACAGATGGTACATCATTCACCTGATTTGAAAAATTTGCCCGGATCTTTCTGATTTTGTCACAAAAATATTTTGCGAAATGATCACAAAGGGACTTTACATTATTTGATTCCGGCAGTGCTGAAGCTGGCGTTCTATGTAAAATATTGTTAATAGTGTCCCAAAGGTGGCGAGGGTTTTCAGAATTTTCATCTATGAGATTTGAAAAATATTGAGATTTGGCCTTCGAAAGTTGCGGTATTTTGATCTGTCATAACCAGAGCGTGATCTCCTCCAACGCCTTTCCAGCTGACGACATGATCTTTTACAATGTAGTAGTTTAGACGTCATCCACGGCGTTGGAGCCTTCTCAACAACTTTTTTAGTTTGAAGAGGAGCATGTTTAGCAAGAAGTGAGGTTAAAACTGATGTGTACTGGTCACACAAATCATGGAGTTCATTCTTAGGGTTTTTTATAAGTGAAGAGTCCAAGATATCAGCCCTGAGAGAAGTCATGCAAATTTTTGTTGTTTTCCTGAGAGTGATTGTTTTTCTAGGACTTATGGGTGCTGAAAGGTTGATTTCTGATACTACGGCAAAGTGATCTGAGATACCGTCAGCTGGAAAAACAGATTTATACCCTTTCTTTAATTTTTTTATATTCTGTGAACTGAAACACAATAGTGTCACTGGAAACAATACTATATAAGTCCCCCTCCCCCAATGGGACAATGTGTATTATATGATTAAGTGTGGTGATACGTTTACAAGGCTGGAAATAAAGTACAAAATGTTGGTTGTCCAGTGGACAACCAGCACGAAAATTAAAAATTTTAAAAGGTAGACCATTTGACATACATGTAATAAAATTCCAGAATTAGTGTAATGGGTTTATAGAGGGACATAAAATGACATGAAATTTCAAGAAAATTGCTTCAGAATTGACGGAGAAATCGACGAAAAGCATGCGCTCCAGATAACTGTGTCATATACTATAGATATAATTGTGCAATTGCATGGCAGTATTTAGGTTTGTCGATAAATAGGTAGGGTTCTGGTAAGAATGTTTCTTTACTTTCTCTGAATAGGCTATTTATAATCATACAAACAAAAGCTGATGGAATTCAGGCTTTTCAAGGTTTTTCAAGGCCAAATAGTGCCATTTTCAAGGCCCTATCACAAGCATGAAGTAGGGAGTCATGTCAAAAACTTTGACAATTTTTAGTAAAAAATTAGTTTTCCATATGATTTTCAACTACATTCCACCTTGGGAGCAAAATAGTATTAACAACAGAATATTTTTTATCAACTGCGTATAGACTTTGACAAAAAGAAGCAACAATATATCCTTTCCAGCGCCATAGCGTATTATAATGCAGCGTTTTTGCAGCTGTCAAAACGCCAGGGTCATTGTCTTGCCAGGCGTCCATAGCGTAACCAGACGGATGGAAAATGTAGTCCCTAAAACGCCAGTATCATTTTGCCGTCAGTAATTTTTATTGAGATGCCATATTTCAAGTAGATTTTTGTTATCTTCCAACATAATTAAAGCTAATAAAATTGAACAATGAATTTACAAGTACCTGTGTTGATACATCAACCAAGGTATGGGGCTTTTCTAGCAATTCAGTTTGTCGGTAAATGGAAACAAACATGTCATAATCGTTAATCTGTCCATTAGGGTAATTTTTTGGTCCTTTCAAGTATCTATTTGAAATTTTTGCTCCTTCTCAAGTATCTATTTGAAAGACAAAATTGCAGCGATAACAAGCAATATGAAAAAACTGTTTAGTGGAATATGTCTAATATTATGCTGCTAAAAATAAATGACTAATTTGAATTAATTATAATCCTAATTACCTAAACGTAACTAATGGTTCAGTATGTTATGGCAGTGGTTACCGAGTAGAATGTGACCAAAATCCCCAGAACGTACTCATGTGTTAAACAAAGTCCATCCCAGTTGGTGATATATAACGTCTTGTATCGTTGTGGCGCTCCCACTCCAGAACAATCATATATTCTTAGACCAATTTTAAATCCAGTTATAGCAATCCAACGCGTTACGATATTTGTTGCATAAAACAATTCATGCATCGTAGTGCTATATGGCATACTTACCATCTTGGTAATACTTACAGAGCTATGGATTTGTTTTATAAGACATTATACCCGGATTTTATTGGCATATAGATAATATAGCCGTATAATGCCACTATATAGTTATTTATTTTTTGGCAAAAAGCATTGAAATCATTCAAATATATTAGAAGTAGGCCCCTTGCCGTAAGTTTAAAATAATAATTATTTGCTGTACAAAACCATATGTCATGTTTGGAATTCTAAAATGCCACTACTATCCAGTCGGCCAATTCAGGATACAATAGTTTTTATTTTCTGAACAGGACAAAACAATAACTGAGTGGAAACTAAAATATTGCTACTGATCTAGATTAAATAGCTGTTATTTAATCTAGATCAGTAGCGATATTTTAGGGGCAATTTAATGAATTATTAGTTGAGTTGATCAGCACTCCCCCGCCTGATCAATATCGCAATATGCCTTGAAAAACACTATATAAGAGAGAAAATTGATTGTAACCTGTTTTCGTATGACGGCCTTTTTTAATTTCGCATATTATTTAAAATGATCAACAGTTACAATGTGGAACTCATCGGATTGGGGATCAGCATGGTCAAATTGTATAAAAACAACAAAACGGTGTATATGTTCTAAAAAATGTTCAATGAAAAATCATATTATAAATGTTGATGAGTCAAGACTATAAACACATAGAACACAATGCATATCTGCCCTCGATGTCAACAAGCACTATAGAATAAAGTTGTGACAGCCAACCCAGCCAACACGATACTGCTGAGTTATTGTTGGTCCAGCGTCGCATATGGTGGGCCAGCATTAAACCAGCATTGGCTTAAGCCTTACACTGCTGCATAAAATTTGCAACATGTGTGGTTTCCCACTAAGTAATATCTGGCATGTTTTTTCTTCAAAAAAACATCTGATGAGCAACTGATATTAGAAGCCATTATATTACAAAATTAGACAGTTAGCTATCTTCAACATGTTTAAAGCGCAAATAGAAGGACACCACAAAACAAAAGTAAAAGAAAAAAAAAAAAAAATTCAAAGATTTTACTTGGCAACTATAATCGCACACAGCAGGCTGTGTTAGTTTATTTTGGGCGCCCAAAGCACTGCAGTGTAAGGGTTAATCTAATGATAGCTGCAACAAATGCTTGAAGAGGTAAGTGGAACAGGCATGCTGTGGCAAAAAAACAGAGGGCAAATTTCTGATTGTTATGTGCATATGTGGTATATTATGGGTGATGTGTACTAAATGTGTACTAAATGCATAATGATTAGGTAATGCGTAATGATTAGCTGTGCACCCCCATAACAATTTGCAACATTGAGGTGCCATCTTTTGGATGTTTTTATTAGCTGGATGTTGTTTATAGACTCCAGAAATTCAAACTAAATGGCTGCCGTTTATACTGGTCATACCAGCTCGATTAGAATTTTCATTTGTTTATATTTTCCTAACGCGACCTTAAAAACTTATTAACGGTGGCGGCCATACACTTTTTCAGCGTCACAAATTGATTGTACACCACTAGACAGTCAGATGAGGGTGTGCAGACATCACAAAGGTGCCTCGTCTGTTTTTTCAATAGGCAGCTTGTCAACTTTGACAATCTTGACTATGTCTCATCCAGAATGTCTTTGATATGGCCCATGGGATACCCAATTAGTCTACTATGTCCCATAGCCTAATAGGCCATACCATGCAAGGTTTCAAGTAGAAGAATAGAGTCTAGTATGGACTCGCTGCCAAGTTTATGATTTAGTCTTAGTATTAGTCAGGTATTACTGGTAGCATTGAAGCCATCATTGTAGAAGTAAAAGAGCTATTTGTTTTGAATGGCACTTTTATCACCTGTTCTGGGGGTTCACATCATTAGATTTTTCGAATTAAGAAAAATGATGCCAGCTTTCGCCTTTAATTTCATGATAGCTGCAACAAATGCTTGAATAGGTAAGTGGAACAGGCATGCTGTGACCCCTTCTGATAAAGTGCCATTCTTCAAATTTTTGTGAAAAAATGCAAAAAATTAAAATAGACTTTGTCCACTGCCCTATGAGTATGACTAAGCTCTGGAGGACATCATAAGGACCATTTGGGCAGAACAATGAGGGAATACCAAAGAAATGAGATACCTGGGGAAGGCTGCACTAGTTTGTACCCAGGGTAAAACCTGGGTAAAGTTTTGTTTGCCTACCTTGCACTTCCTCATGGGGCGCACCAAGGGTAAAAATGTAAGTTTCATAGCTATAAGGATGAGAATTCATCAAAAGTTATGTTCTTCCTCGACCTCCTCGTGGACTAGAAAAAAAAACAGAGGCCGGAGGCTATGCCCAAATTTCTGATTGTTATCTGCATATATGGTATATTTGTTACTGTTACTGTATTGCGGGGCACTCGTTCGGTGCCCTGATGTATCTAAAAACAAAAATCTCAACAGCGGCAACACCTCAGTAGTTTTCTTCAGCTGCTTCGTAAAGTTCAAGTGTCTGGGTGATGTTTTGGATTCTGTTACCCCCATAACCGTTTGCCACATTGAGGTGCCATCTTTTGGACGTTCTTATAATTTAGCTCAGATTTTGATCTAGCACAGCATTTTTCTAGCGCTGACAGGCTCTGTGGCTCGCTGCACTCACCCAGGGCCGTTGTTTACTCGGCTAAGCATTTTTCTTGCTCAGTGAAAACTGTGGAAAGTAGTCAAATATTTCTTTTAGCATGTAGGCAGTTACAAAAAAGGCTCAGCATAAATTTATTGGACAATTTAAAATTTTATTGCAGGGGTGGGCAGGCGAAACGAGTCCTATTTTTAGGTGCAGTTTCAATGGTCATTTTTAAATATTTACATTACAGATATTTGCTTCTGGTGCCACATGTGGCGACCACTTTCCCACCTCTGTATTGACTCTACCTATGTATGACAGGAAGTAGACTATTATCAATATCAGTAACGTTAGGCCTAACGTTAGGCCTACATACATACATACATTGATCGGCTTGCTCCAGGATACTTCTGTAGCCGCCTGTGGAGGCAGGGCTCAACCCCTCCATGACCATGTCTCCCTTTTCCTTGCGAGGTACCTGGACAGGAGAGGCAAGCATCCACCAGTTTCCCCTCCCCATTCCCCCCTCCCTCCTTCTAAGTATAAATTCTACTTTACTCCCCCCTCTACTATTAGGACTACCCCCCTCCGATCTTTCCTGCACTTCTCATGTACCATATCATGTATATGGTCTCACCACCCTAAATAAGCCGAAATCACGGCAGGTGTATACTAATGATGAAATCATCACACAAAATATTTTCAATGCGGATGTTTCAACCTCTGTTGAATTAAAAACAAATACAAAGAAGTTATATTTCTGTGAATATTTAATAAGTACATTATGTCTCCTTCATCCCGGATATCAGATATAACTGTTTCGTGATAATCTGACAGGGATACAGTGGGTTAAAAGGATGTGTGTCTGGTCTGTGAAAGAGGGTATGAATTTAAGCGTAATTTTAACTATAGTGACCTTTTTGCACACTAGGGGGCGTAGCTCAAAATCTGTCTGGGTAGCAACCCCTTATGCTTATCGGAGCTGTTTTTGAAAATGCACAGTCCAGGCTTCATTATGATATGCGGCACTAGATAGGGGGGAGGGCAAAAAGAAGTGAAATCGGCCCGTGGAATTGAGGCATTTTACATGTATTTCAATGGGACTGGCATTTGGGGTGGCGAGACCATATGGTCTCACCACCCTAAATAAGCCGAAATCCAAGGAGGTGTCTACTAATGATGGAATCATCACACAAAATATTTTTGATGCGGCTGTTCCAACCTCTATTGAAACAAAATAAAATACAAAGAAGTTATAATTTTGTGAATATTTAATAAGCACACGTTAACTTCTTTGTCAAGGATATCAGATATAACTGTTTCATGATAACCTCGCAGGGATACAGTGGGTTAAAATGATGTGAGTCTCTTCTGTGAAAGAGAGTACTGAATATAGCCCAATTTTAACAGTAGTGACCTTTTTACACGCTAGGGGGCGTAGCTTAAAATCTGTCTGGTAAGCATACCCATAGCGGGCCTGTTTTCGAACAAGGACAACTCAAGCTTTATCCTGATATGTCACACTAAATATCTAATAGGGTGAAAAATGGTGAAATCGGCCTGCGGAATTGAGGCAGTTTACATGTGTTTCAATGGGACTGGCATTTGGGGTGGTGAGACCATCAGTAGACACAAGGGGTTTGTGTGTTCTGGTCCTTTCTTGACATATTCCAGCTGCTTGATGAAAAATCTGGAGCTTGATATCTATATTTTATTGAGTTTTACCATCGCTGTAACAATCTAAGTGTAATAGTTTCGATTAGAAAGTATATAATTGGTGAATAAATATGATAACTATGTCTAGAAGAGATCTGAAGAGGCCGTGTTTTGATGATATAAGTCATGGATGAAATGCCTGGTTGGTAGTTTGATTGTCATACGGGCCCAAATAAAAAGAAAAAAATAGTGAATTTAAGTATGGATGCTACTAATAACAGACCATTCTAATATGTGTGGCATATTTCAACAACAATTTTTGAAATACAAGGTAACCATGACAACTTTGTGTGACGAAATAGAGGCGGGAATAGCCACTTCATTTAACTGTTTTATTCAATGCGACTTTCATGGAAACCAGGCCGATTTTCATGATATCAATAATTATTCAAAGGGCTCCGAGGGCAACAGTTTTCAATATATTTGCCTAATTCAAAAACTATATTGTTCAGAACACCTTCAAACTTCATACCAGGCCGAAATAAAGTAAACCAAGAAAATTATATCTCTACATATGGTCTCACCACCCTAAATAAGCCGAAATCCAAGGAGGTGTCTACTAATGATGAAATCATCACACAAAATATTTTTGAAGCGGCTGTTCCAACCTCTATTGAAACAAAATAAAATACAAAGAAGTTATAATTTTGTGAATATTTAATAAGCACACGTTAACTTCTTTGTCAAGGATATCAGATATAACTGTTTCATGATAACCTCGCAGGGATACAGTGGGTTAAAATGATGTGTGTCTCTTCTGTGAAAGAGAGTACGGAATATAGCCCAATTTTAACAGTAGTGACCTTTTTACACGCTAGGGGGCGTAGCTTAAAATCTGTCTGGTAAGCATACCCATAGCGGGCCTGTTTTCGAACAAGGACAACTCAAGCTTTATCCTGATATGTCACACTAAATATCTAATAGGGTGAAAAATGGTGGAATCGGCCTGCGGAATTGAGGCAGTTTACATGTGCTTCAATGGGACTGGCATTTGGGGTGGTGAGACCATATCATCAATGTCAATGACACTGACACTAATTATCGCCCAGTATCAGTAAGATTGGCAGCGCCGCATTTTCCAGAATTAAGCATAACAGAGGTTATCTACACCGTTGAACAATCACACAAATAAAAGCTTACATAGATAGAACACCCAGAGTAAGGTCATTATCTGCATTTTGGCAATTCAATCATTTATGTTGTTGTTGTTAAAACATAGTCATGTCTTCCATGTGTTGTTTGTTTGTTTGGGATAGCTATCCCTGAATAAAGCTGCACGGGCCTTTCAGAATTGAATACATTTCTTAGGACCTTGCTGTGAGTCGTGACAGGCTCATTTCCTCCTTTTACAAATCTGCCTGCTGAAAAATATTTGCTTATTCTGTTTCTCCTCCAGCGTCGTGGGAACCGAGGCTGGGGCAAGGGGAGCAATTACCCCCTATTTTTTTGCCAGGTGACTGTTTGAAAAAAACAATAATCATAATAGCCCAGCCCTAGATCCCGCTATAAATGTAGGCATATACAATGGGCAAAGCCCGCGACTTCAAGAATCATGTGACCCCAGCAGTGTTCTCGTTTGTAGTGACCTCAACTTATGTTTAACCAGTTTTATCATTGAAGTCATGCATAGACCTTTCAGAAAATGTATAGTTATCCTTAGCCTAAACAAGAAAACATGTGCTTTTGACCACTGTAATGCCATAAAAATGACATTTTTGGCATGTCGCCAGCCTGAATTTTTGTCCTAGACAGGTCACTGCTCATGAGTCGGTGCAGTTTTTGGAAGATAAATTGTTTGAATTTGACGAACATATAGTAGTAATTGTATTTATTAAAATAATTCCCAAAAGTAGTATATTGTCCCTTGCAAAATTGAATTAATGTTCATGTCGCCACAAAATAACAGAATACGTTACATTTGAGTTAGTCAGTTGTTTTTCTCTGCCAAAAATTCTAAGATCAACTAAAGTTCCTTGCTGTGTGATGAATATGTAATCTAAGGTATGTATATAAAAATACATAAAAAATGATGTGATACTAACAGTACTACTTTTGCAATAAACAATAGAAACAAGCAGACGCTATTTATTTTTTAAGAAAACAGAATACGTTACATGGAAGATATAGTGATATGCACACTTAGCAACAAATGGCCCTTTAGTTACTCACTAGGTATGTCTCCACGCAGCAAGTAAAAAATTAGCCTGGCTACTGAACCCATATTTACAATTGTGCAAAAAGTAAAAAAAATCCAGAATACGTTACACAATATACGTTACATTTTGTAACGTATTTTGGTAACGTATTTTGGTAAAGTATTTTGCTCTTCTCTAAACAATGTTGTAATAGTGCATTCTGTTTCGTAACAAAAGTACAAAACACTCACACTTTGCTTGATACAACTATTCACTGGATCTAGTGACATTTAGTATCATTACTTTATCATAACATGAATTATGTTAGTTATGTAACTTATTTTGGTAACGTATTTTGCATTGTTATTGGAAATATTAATTAACAGGCACGAAATGACAGAAACTCAGTATATTTCGTTATAGAAATAATCAAAAATGTGCTTAGACAAAAACACCTCGATTATTCAATGTGGCAGTGTGTAACAACGTCCATTATACACACAAATACAGAATACGTTACTTTTAATTTTGATAATGATTTTGTGCCTGGTGAAGTATAGTGAAATAGAAGATACAATAATTCTTGTGACAATCACACGCACAATTTATTGTATTGCCTAGGTTTATTTAAAACAATATTGAAAGGGTATTGGACATGTACACACTACTGTTCTTATCAGGAAAAAACTAAAATAAAAATACACTACTACTTTGAAAAACCTTTATATCTTGTATACTGCAATGTATAAAGATCATTGACACTTAGACACATTGAAATTACATGATTTTATTTAATTGTGCATGTTTTTATTTTGCATAGTATTTGTACAAAAATGCCCAATACATATCAGATATTTTGGTAAATGTTTAAACTATAAAAAAATGTAACGTATTCTGTGTGTGTTTTTTGATAATTTTAATTGTTCATTAAAAAAATGATTAAAATCGATGTTTTATACTTGGTATCTCAATTTTTTAGGACATTTTTTTTTTTTATATATATATTTTAAAATAAAGCTGTAAAAAGAGGTCTAGTGAGAACTTGATTTTTTGCTATTGGCTTGTGGAAAAGTCTTGAAGTGGCGGGCTTTGCCCTTTACATAGATGTACATGAAATTATCTGGATTTGTAGGCCTCTGGATATGTTATGTTATAGCTAATACAGGCCAACAAGTACTATATAAGCGTTACCGCTACTGTATACAGGAATCGTATACCCGGCATAGGCCTATGTGCTGCCACATGATTTGTGGGGGTGAACTGGTCCATGTTAAGATTGTTCTGAGAATAAAACTGTATTTAAAAGCATTGATATTGGTTTGATATGGTTGGAAGCCCAGGGGGTGAGTACGGGAAAGTCTTAGTTTTGGTTGGAGATATGGGTGAGATGTTATAGCCACAACTCTGTTCATAATTTTGTACAGCATTATCAGTCGCGAAAAGGTTTTTCTTTCTTCTAAGGTTTTCCAATTTAGAACATTTAGCATATCTGTCATGCTGCTGGTGTTATGATATCTGTAGAGACAGTATCTGGCTGCTCTGCGTTGGACAGATTCAAGCTTCTGTACTCCTCCTGACTATATGGATTCCACACACAGGTTCAGTACTTGAAGGTTGACCTGACAAGTGCCTGGTATGCCTTTGTTTTTATAGAGGTCTGTCTTGTGCGAACATTCCTCTTTACAAAAACTAAAGTTTTATTGGCTTTGGCTCTGATGTGCTGCCACATGATTTGTGGGGGTGAACTGGTCCATGTTAAGATTGTTCTGAGAATAAAACTGTATTTAAAAGCATTGATATTGGTTTGATATGGTTGGAAGCCCAGGGGGTGAGTACGGGAAAGTCTTAGTTTTGGTTGGAGATATGGGTGAGATGTTATAGCCACAACTCTGTTCATAATTTTGTACAGCATTATCAGTCGCGAAAAGGTTTTTCTTTCTTCTAAGGTTTTCCAATTTAGAACATTTAGCATATCTGTCATGCTGCTGGTGTTATGATATCTGTAGAGACAGTATCTGGCTGCTCTGCGTTGGACAGATTCAAGCTTCTGTACTCCTCCTGACTATATGGATTCCACACACAGGTTCAGTACTTGAAGGTTGACCTGACAAGTGCCTGGTATGCCTTTGTTTTTATAGAGGTCTGTCTTGTGCGAACATTCCTCTTTACAAAAACTAAAGTTTTATTGGCTTTGGCTCTGATGTGCTGCCACATGATTTGTGGGGGTGAACTGGTCCATGTTAAGATTGTTCTGAGAATAAAACTGTATTTAAAAGCATTGATATTGGTTTGATATGGTTGGAAGCCCAGGGGGTGAGTACGGGAAAGTCTTAGTTTTGGTTGGAGATATGGGTGAGATGTTATAGCCACAACTCTGTTCATAATTTTGTACAGCATTATCAGTCGCGAAAAGGTTTTTCTTTCTTCTAAGGTTTTCCAATTTAGAACATTTAGCATATCTGTCATGCTGCTGGTGTTATGATATCTGTAGAGACAGTATCTGGCTGCTCTGCGTTGGACAGATTCAAGCTTCTGTACTCCTCCTGACTATATGGATTCCACACACAGGTTCAGTACTTGAAGGTTGACCTGACAAGTGCCTGGTATGCCTTTGTTTTTATAGAGGTCTGTCTTGTGCGAACATTCCTCTTTACAAAAACTAAAGTTTTATTGGCTTTGGCTCTGATGTTGTCAATGTGAGTGTTCCTTTTTAGATCGTTGGTAATAATATTGTAATTCCTGAATATTTTGCAGATTTTACGTTTTTTAGAGCTTGTCCATGAAGAATATATTTGGTTACTATTGGAGAACGTTTGTTTGTAACTGTCAACACTTCACATTTGCTAGCATTGAATTTAATTAGCCAAGTCTTTTCCCAATTTGATCATTTATCTATATCTTCCCAGAGTGTCTGACAGTCTGAAGGATCCGAAATGGTACAAGACAGAGCCCTGAGGCACACCAGATGTCACTTGTACCGTGTCAGGAGCTTCTCAGGAGCACTACACACTGTGAGCGGTTTGAAAGAAAAACTGATATCCAGTACCGGGCATTTCCGCAGAAACTGTAATGTCCAATTTGTGCTAAACGACTGTGGGGGACTTTGTCGAAAGCTTTACTGAAGTCTAGTATGGCAATGTCGGTTTGTTTCTTCCAATCAAGATTCTGGGATAATTCATGTATGAAAGTAAAAAGTTGTGTTTCTGTTGATCTTTTAGATCGGAAACCATGTTGCCACTGATACAGGATATCGTGTTCTTCCAAATGGGTCATAATGTTGCTGACAAGTATATGTTCCATTATTTTGAAACATACACATACACATTTTTCTCCTTTCTTGAAGATTGGAGTGAATAAAAATGTTATTATTATATTATTGTTGTTGTTGTTTTGTTATTGTTGTTGTTGTTGTTGTTGTTGTTGTTGCTGTTGCTGTTGTTGTTGTTGTTGTTGTTGTTATTGTTGTTGTTGTTGTTGTTATTGTTGTTGCTGTTGTTGTTGTTGTTGTTGTTGTTGTTGTTGTTGTTGTTGTTATTATTATTATTATTAGTATTATTATTTTATTATTATTGTTATTTCTATTACTATTACTATTACTATTACTATTACTATCACTATTACTATTACTATTGGAATACAATAAAAAAACCATACCTACCTTTGGCATCATCATCATGCTTAAAATGCTACAATAATAGATTGCATGGTTGCACACCTAATCATTACGCATCACCTAATCATTACGCATTTAGTAGACATCACCCATAAACTGATAAACCTGACATTTTACATGACCTTGGCACAACCTCAACCCATGTCAACTCCCATGCTCAATCATGTATCGATCTTTTACGATGGAAGGCCAAGCTGATGCTACAAGCTGCTACATAATTGTAATTTTGCTTGTTTAATTGAGCCTTGAGATATGGGGGCGTAATAAGGGCAATCATGGGGGCATTACCCTTCTCAATATCAACACTGCCCCAGATTTCCTAAAAATGTGTGCTATAATGATACCCGACCAAGTATGTGTCACAATCAGTCCTTTCTAATGGATGACTGCACCACTAAACAGCTTGAAATTGATAAAAAGTGGGTATTTTCAATATTTTTTGCGAGTTTGACCTTGAAATGACCTTGATGTGACCTTGACATAACCTTGGTGTTATCCACCAGTAAAGAACAACTCCTTCTCATGTTTTATAGCTAAGATCCTGCTGGTGTCTCCATACAAATCTGACATTACAAAATATTCTGATTTTTTTCAAACCCACCTCCCTAGGAATTCAGTGGTGGGGATGCAAGTGTGACCAGGGGTTCGGCGTTAAAAGGGTTAGTAAATTCAATTGGGATATTATCCCAGTTGATGCGCAGCCTAGGTTCAGAGATCATATGGCCTTAAGGGCGGGGGCCCTAGGGTAGTGGTTAGCACCGCTGCCTTTCACGCCAGAGTCCGGGGTTCGGTTCCCGGTCTCGGCGGTTTGAAAGAAACAAAATTGTTTCTTCCCCATCCACGTGTGAAAGTTAGTATTGTGGGGAGCCTCCGTGACCGAGAGGTAGCGTACTCGGCCTCAGACCGCCAGGGCTCGAATTTCGAATCCTGTGTCTGGAGGACAGTGTCATCTCAATCATCTCACCATCCTCAGGAGGTTCTCCTGGCCCAGTTTAGCCTATATGTGCACAAAGGTGGCCTAAAGCCCGATTCATTTCATTTTTATATGGCCTTAAGGCATTCTCAATATATGAAAGGATCTTCAAAAACCTGGTCTTGAGAAGGGACAATATGTATGTGTAACAGTGTTAAAACTGCCCAGTCCGAGGATCGAACCACCGACCCTGGCATCATGATGCCTGAGCGCTACGATTCTAATGGATAGCACAACCCGACATTTCTGCTCATTACACAAAGGTAAAGACTACATGAGGAATGACCTAGGACCACCTAATCATTACCACGTACATGACACATATGTGTGACCTCAATACATTAAATGCCACTACTCCACTACACATGAGTTTTCTATTCTCAGAGAAATAGAAAAACACAAAAGGATTTTTTCTTTACCCAAGCTCCGGCGAAGATATTTTTATTTTATGTTTTGACATAATTTTGCATAGGGTTAAGGACACTGTATGCAAATTACATTAACGTAAATTACTGAACGACATTCGAATTATGATGGCTCAATGTGTCCGTAATTGGACAGCGTATATCTGAATCTGAATCTGTACGTGGCAGTACACACATGAGTGTTATCGCTCCACGGGAGAGGGGTTGGATGGCATGCGCGACAATCAAAGGCAAATAGGCGACACTGTGATTTAACGACTCTAGGTAAGTCGTTTATGAAATGTGAAAAGAGGATAGGTCTTTATACGGTCTCTTGTGGGACACCAAAATCAACAGCTATTTGTGGATATAAAAAAACATCAATATTAATAGACTGTTTTCTGTTCATTTGAAAAGTGGAAATACAGGTACAATGTATGTATATTGCCTCTTAATCCATAAAAATAGAATTTTGACATCAACTGACGATTGTGAACCATGTCGAAGGCCTTGGAAATGTCAAGTATAGCCACATCAACACGATCTTCCTTGTCGGAAGATGTCAATATAGGTCGTGGGTGTTGAATAAAAATTGGCTCTCACATGAGTGTCCTGAGCGAAAACCATGTTGTTTATTTGTCAGTATGTCGTGAAACTCCAGGTGTCCTAGTGGATGTTTCACTATAATATGTTCTAGCAGCTTACAGCAGATACACTTTAATAAAACTGGTCTGTATTTTAAAGATATCATGCTTATCACCTTTCTTAATAATGAGACTTACATTGGCAAGTGGCCAGCCAACTGGTAAAACACCTGTCGTTAGTGATTCTGAAAAAAATATTTGCCAATATACGAGCAATGTCCGTAGCAGTTTTTTTCAGGAAACAGTTAGGGATCTGATCAGGACCAGAGGCTTTGTGGACAGCGAGGTGGGATAAAAGTTTTTCTACTCCAGCTACGGTGATGGTTAAGTTACCAATAGAGGAGAATGGGTCACCATCAAGTGTTGGAATATTGGAGGAGACATCCCCCTTTACAAAAACAGACTGGAACTGGTTGTTAAGTAGTTCTGCTTTAACAGGAGGGTCGGTATGTAAAATTCCGCCCTTTTTAATAGGGATGAAACCCACATTATCTTCACTGGTTGACTTAGCATAATTCCAAAAAGTTTAGTGTCATTATTCTCAAATGCACTAGCAATCTTGTTGTAATCTTGATGTAATTTTGTTGCTGTTTTTTCAAGTGCTGATTAGTCAATTTTTTTATGTATCTATATTAGTTCCATATTAGATTAGATCCACGGGCACAATTATATAATTTCTGCTTATGCCTTACCAAGGATTTAGCATGTTTGTCAAACCATAAAAGATTATACCGGGTGCTTAGTTGTTTTGTATGTATAATTTTTTTTATTGTGGTCTCACTGTGGTCTTTAAAGGCGGACCAATTCTCCTCTACTCTCTTATTTCCACACTCAGTCAAATATTTTTTACAGAGGTCTCAGTCTTTGCCAGTAATTAGCCTTGGCAAAAAAGTTATTTTTTCTAGGTCTAGGTTTGTTATAGACTGGCCTGACATCAGTGTCCACTGCAAACATTCCGTCATGGTTAGAAATGCCTGGAATCACATAGACACACAGGGACCTGTAATCGTCTCAGTGACCACAACAACAGTACATACTGACAACAACATCAATACAGGCAGTATTGACTACTATTGGCCTATATATAATAAAACATAGGCCAATAGTAGTCAATACTGCCCGCATTGATTTGTTATCAGTATGTGCTGTTGTTGTTGTCACTGAGACGATTACAGGTCCCTGTGACCTACACGACATCTAAGTGTGTGCGTGTTTGTGTGTGTGTGGGGGGGGGGGGGGGTAGAGGAGGGGATAAAGTAGGATAAAATAATAGAAGGAGAGAGGGGAGATAATATTATTTTGTATTACTTGAATGAGAACAAATTAATTAAATTACTGTATCTACATATAGTTATAGCAACATAGGCTACTCCATCTGTTGAGTGTTTTAATACTGTACCCAGCAAACATGAGACTATTCACCCAATGCTGTTTCAATGTTGGGCCAGCGTCGAAGGCGGTGGGCCAACATTGAAACAAAAATTTGGTGAATGCCTCGTGTTTGCTGTGTAGGCAGTGGTTGCTTGATTGGATTGACGTGCAGATATTTTCTACGTCCCCTGCTTTAAAAAGCAATTTTTATTGAAAATGCAGATAAAATATATTTACAAAGTATTTTTATTATACCCCTCACGACATTATAAGACTGTCAGTGTGTTACATCTCACCCATTAGTGCACAAGTCCCAATATATGCCTTTTAATGGTCGGTTTCGGCCGGTATCGGTCTAGACCTAGAGGCTTAAAGTTCAATTTTGGTGGGGGTGCTAAAACTCGCAGTTTTTTGGCTTGACATGTTGATATTTATAAACATAAAGCTATGTAATTGTCAAAAGTAAGAAAAAAAAAATAATCACCATATTTAACAAAAAATAAAAAAGTGTAAAAGAGTTGCTATGGGCCCTAGTTATCCTGAGAGTGTGACGTCAATCCAGGCTCAGACTTTACCTTCTGGTAAAGCCAGCCTATTTGTTTACATTGAACTTTTGGGCATGTTTTGTAGGACATGACATATTGTTCCTACGCATTCATGGTTTATTGTGTAGCAATGGATCAGTTGAAGAAGCAGGCCTTCCAGTCTAGGTGGTTTTACTCTCACAGTCCACAGTAATGCAATAAACCATGACTATACATAGCCTACAGCTGTAACATGTGAAATATAGATAGATAGATAGATTTATTCAGCATTCACATAAAATAGGGTTAACAATCAGTATGATAAATACATTAAGTATTCAAAATACAATGTGACCACCATTCTGGAACACCAGGGATAAAAACACTGAAAAGTATCCTGGTGCAGGTCACTTATTTCCGCAGTGGTCCCTATATGCTGTTCCAGAGTGGCGGCGACAAGAGCAAGTTATTTTATACTTTCAATAAATACATTAGCTATATCATTGATTCTGTAGTTAGCTACACGTCAATGGTTATATCACAGATAAATTGGTGACTAGGAAAGTCATAGCATTTTCACAAAAAAATACAGGCAGAAACTGCCTCGACTAGATGAAATATGAAAAGATTATGAAAGTTTATAAATAGTGCATGTGATGAAATATATTTTATCGATGATAATATACACAAATGGAACCCTTATTATTTACAAGGGTTTCTGGAGCAATTTCCAGACTCTGCTTGTTATAAATTAATTAAAAACATTGTAAAAAACGAGCTGAATAAAATGGCCTTATAATCTCTTAGAGCACATGAATCTGCAAACATACCTGCCTATATTTATAAGGCTGTATGATTGTAAATGTGATTAGTAGAAATGAAAATCACTCCGAGCTTCAGTAATTAGCTCTTCTCTGAGATGCTTATTGACTCCTTTCTTAAAGGAAAGTAAGTCTTCAGCTGATCTCAGAGAAACTGGGAGCGCATTCCATATCTTACCGGCTGAGAATCTAAAAGTCTTTTTCCCCGACGATTTTACGTGGGGTAGAACAACTGATAGAAAACTATTTCTGGTGAAAAAAGAATGTTGATCATTGACCATGGAAATGTCCCGCTTTAAATATTGAGGGGCATTTCCATGGACAATTCGGTACATATTGTTTAGCTTGATTTGTTTAACCCTTTGACAAACTGGGATCCAGTGCAACAAAGTAAACTCTTCTATGCCAATGTGAGACCTAGGGGGGTAGCCTAGAACAAATCTCATAGTTTTGTTTTGCAAAATTTGTAGTTTCTTTTGTAAGTTGACCTGGAGACCCTCAAACCATGCGGAGCAGGCATAATCAAAATGACATAAAATTAAAGATGTAGCCAAAAGTTTCCTAGAATTTCTATTCAAATATTTAGCCTGTCTCCATAGAAATTTGAGTCTAGAGTTTCCCTTTTTTAGAATACTTTCAGCTATATATTTCCCTCCCAGTGACTGGTCTAGGCTAACTCCCAGGTATTTCACATTATCTTTGGCAGTAACTTCATTGTCTCCACATATAATTTTCATGGTGGACTGTTTGCGTATTTTCTTATGTGAACCAAAAAGAATACTTTCGGTCTTTCCCAAGTGAATGGATAGCTTATTATCCACTAGCCATTCACTTAGGAAAGTCAGTTCATGTCCAAGAGTTTCCTCTATGACAGAAACCGATGTACCTGAGACCAATAATGCTGAATCATCAGCATAAAGAATTAATCTGCATGATACAGCTGCCTCCATATCGTTTACGTAAATTAGGAATAGTAATGGTCCCAAGATGGATCCCTGCGGTACTCCGCAGGGAACCACCATGGGATCTGAAAAAATACCATCAACTTCAGTCTTCTGAAATCTATTTTTTAAATATGATGAGAACCAAGATGTTGAAAGATCATCCAAACCAATAGCTTTCAGTTTATTTAACAATATTTCATGATCGACAGTATCAAAAGCTTTTTGAAGGTCGATCATGACCATGCCAGTATAGTTTCCTTTATCCATATCAAATCTGATTTGGTCTGTCAGTTGTGTTAAGCAAGAATCGGTGGAATAAGAATTCCTAAAACCTGATTGATAATCATACAGTAGTTTTTCAGATCTTAAATAATTTTCTAACTGTTTATGTACAGTTTTTTCTAGAATTTTTGACATGACAGTTAAAATAGAAACAGGCCTGTAATTCCCAGGTTCTGACTTTGAATTTTTCTTATAAAGAGGAACAACCCTTGCTGTTTTCATATCATCGGGTATATGGCCTGAATATAAAGATAAATTTATAATATGTGCTATTGCACTAGATATTTGATTTGCCCCATCCTTGAGAAACCTAGCTGACAGCCCATCCAGACCAGTAGCTTTACTAACATTCAAGCTAAGCAAAGATTTTAGAATGTCTTCCTCTCCGACAGGAGAAAATTTAAAAGAGTTTTGTTTAGCACCTTTATCCTGGTAATATTTAAATCAAGAATGTTCTGAAATGTAGATATGTCTGTAATCAGACAAATAAAGCATAATAAATGGAACAATAGGTCATGTCATCCTAAAGTCCAATGTAAACAAATAGGCTTGCTTTACAGGAAGTGAAAGTCTGCGCCTGGAATGACGTCACACTCGCATGATAACTAGGGCCACACTTTCATACTTTTTTTTATTTTTTGTCAAATAGGGAGAATATTTTTTTTTTCACTTTTAACTTTTACATAGCTTTATGTTCATAAATATCAAGATGTCAAGCCAAAAAACCGAAAGTTTTAGCACCCCTCCCCGCTTGAACTTTAGGTCGCTCCATTTACGACTTAGGCCTCCAGCAGGTCTGGTATCGGTCGATTTCGTAAAAAGGATGTAGCAGTCCATGGAGGCTTAGAGTTGATGTAGCCCTGCGGAGCAGGTAATCACAGACGGAAACTGTTTAGCTCATTTAGGTAGTCGATAGATAGATCTATTTTATATTCTATTATAGCTTGTATACCACACGTTGACGTGTATTTGAATAATATCAAATGATTCTTTTTATCATTAGACTTGATATTTTATTGATTTTGATTCTTCAAAAATGCTATTATCACCATTTTCCTTTATTATCGTTCACTTGTCATGTACTCTCTGGGCGATAATGAAGGTTTCTGTCATTCAGTATGGGCGATAAAATGTGATAACTGATACTGTATACTGAATGACGGAAGGGTGCAATACTGCCAATAGTCGAATAGAGCTAGAAACTTAAGTTAAATACATCTACGTCAAACAACGGCCGTCCGTGAAACAAACTTTGTTTCACGGACGGCCGTTGTTTACAAAGTAACATTAGTCATTAGTCATGTTAGTCATTATTGTCCATGGTTAGGCCTACATCGCCATCAGGCGTACTTCAACATTTTCAAACAACAGAGTGGCTATTCGTACGGGAAAGTAATATTGGGAGTCAATTGGACCCTGTCATTTCGTAAACGGGGGTGCCCATAGAGTCACATTATGAAGAATCACGTACGATTAGCCACTGCCAGATTCAAACAACGGTCGTCCGTCGAATAAAGTTAAGTAGACCTACGTCCAAAGACGTCAATTTGGTGTATTTTCGTCTTTTTTTTTCAGTATTTATGTGAATTTGTGATACACTGCAATAAAAAGATTACAGCTCTATGTTCAGAAGGTCCTATATATAGAAGGTCTTATGTTCAGAAGGTTCTATGTTCAGAAGGTCCTTAGTTCAGAAGGTTCTATGTTCAGAAGGTCCTATGTTCAGAAGGTTCTATGTTCAGAAGGTCCTATATTCAGAAGCTTCTATGTTCAGAAGGTCCTATGTTCAGAAATATTTGCTCAGAAAGTCCTATGTTCAGAAAGTACGGGTGATAATTTAATTGTCAGTTACAATTGGGCACAAGACGTTTATGCAACGTTGAAGCAACGTCAATGACGTTGATTCAATGTCGCAAAAACGTATGAGAGCTCAGTGGGTTTCCAAGCTTAAATGAGGCTTGATAAAAGTCTAAGTGGCATGTGGTGGTAGGTAAAAATGCATATGTCACAATCTTCACAAGTAAATATACCGGGTGGTAATGAAAAAATGTTATTTAATCAATTTATCGGAGCCTGTCTATATCTACAATAAGAAATACACAGACGTCATAGAAGAAATAACCACCATGACCAGTGAAATACACATATGGTAGTCTATACATTTCAGAACAATAAACATGTTGAGTGTATTGTGCAAAGGAGAAAAATAATTCTGTGAAACTCAATGACCTCGACCTCCTTTGTTCTCACCGAGCTGGCTAATACATGAAGTATGGGGGAGGGTTTTTACATAGCCTGGTTTTCACCGAGTGATGTCACTGCGTTTCACAGAATTGGACTATACTCTTATCGAATGACTTCAAGGGTTCTTTATGGTGCACAGTACCATAGACAACACTGCGCACTCGAGGCATTTGAACAGTTTAGAGAACTCTATATGCACAACCTTGATGACACACATATTAAATTATTAATAGAAAAACGGTTCTTCTTTTACTTGATTTATCAATATATATATATAAGCTATTGCACAATTGTTAGTAAACCTATCCACAAAAGTAAGGGAGATTTAAAGACTGGGTTATTTGTGTACATAATGACTGTGATGCAAGTTGATTCAAGTGACAAACCCAGTTTTTAAAATGAGAAGTGACATGATTTTTTTGATTGATTGAATGATTTATTTATTTATTGAACATTGATCAATTTGTATCGCATTAACTATGATACCCCTGGGGATTACTTTTAAGTTACAATTAGCCTAAAAGTAACCCGGGGCCCGCGCGGGGTGAAAAAAATAGACGCTCCTTGTCGGGGTCCCACCGGGTCCTGTGCGGGAAGGCCAAAAAACAGTCCGGAAACTGCCGGGTAAGGCCCCTTTTGTGACTTGTGACCAAGGCATAACAGAGGGTAACTCCATTCTAGCCACGTGGCTGAAATAGGTTTCAGCCACAGATTGACCCCATACAAAATCGTGGGACGTTCATATCTAAGAAAATAGTTTTTTAGAATCAATAACATTTTAGCTACGAGGTTGAATGCTCAGCTCATTTTTTTCAGCACAGTCAATAAAAAGTAATGAACATTTTTCAGACCTTGGAGTCGAGATCGCTCTCAGTCACCGCCATGTTGAGAAACGTTGATTTTTTCCGGGTAAAATGATTCAATCTACGACTAACTCCATCCATCCCGTGCTATACATTAGGACAAAACTAACCAGTAGCGCATGTTTTTCGTTAATTATTCCGTCAATTATCAACCGATTTCCATGAAATTTTGCAAACGTAAAATTATATGCATTATTTTAAAAGTTTATAGACGATTTGACATGTTGTAAATTTAAATTATGACGTCCCTCTATCTACCCATTACGCTAATTCTGGAATTTTATAACATGTCGAATGGTCTAACTAAATTTTTACCGGTGTTAGAATTTGACTTGAAAATGCAGCCTGTGCAAAACTTTAAAGAAATCAGTTCAGAATCGTTGAGAAATCGACGTAAAACATGCGCTACAGATTTACTAAAATAATTGTGGCCCATGGTAGGCCTATAGTTAAAACAAGGCTCTATAGGACAAGTTTACACTAACACCGGATTTAGGTGGATTTGAATTCAGATATAGTTTCATATTTCTGAATTGCGGGGATTATCTTTCTGTGATCACTCCTGGTTTGTGGCTGTTCACTATAAAGTGTTGATTGAAGTCCCAATAGCGATTTCGGCAAATTGTGGACGGTCAGACGACGCCATGACAAAAGCTCATCTGACATTTGACGGAATGAGCTAAAATGAGAGGCTGTGATTTGTTATCTTGCATTGTAGTTTACCCAAAACTGAAAGATGTAAGTTTTTTCCTACATAAAACAAAGAATTTTCTGAATATAGGACCTTCTGAATATATCTGAATATAGGACCTTCCGAACATAGAACCTTCTGAATATAGGACCTTTTGAACAATAATTTTCTGAACATAGGACCTTCTAAACATAGAACCTTCTGAATGTAGGACCTTCTGAACATAGGACCTTCTGAAAATTGGACCTTTTGAATATAGAACCGTCTGAACATAGAACCTTCTGAACATAGGGCAGTCACCCAACAAAAGACATATTTTTCTTTGTTTGTTTGTTCTTTTTGCTCACTATTACTGGTAGAAATGAAGCCATCATCGTAGGAAAGAGTTATTTGTTTTGAATGGCACTTTTATCACCTGTTCTGGGGGTTCCCATCATTAGATTTCTCGCAATTACGAAAAATGATGCCAGCTCTCACCTTTAATTTCATGATAGCTGCAACAAATGCTTGAATAGTTAGGTGGAACAGGCATGCTGTGGCCCCTTCTGATAATTTTTTTACGCAGGTGCCATTTTTTAAATTTTTGTAAAAACATGCAAAAAATGAAAATACACTATGTGCAGCTATGTCCATTTTGAATTCTTTTAATATTCAGATGTGATCGACGTATCCATCTCATATGTATTCCACAGTAACATAATCACTATCATTCCATAAATTGTTCATAAAGTGTTCAACGTAAATTTCAAATATGCAAAAGAACTAACTATCTACAAATATTATTTTGAACAATTAGATTCCAATGTTATGTAATGTTATTTGATCCCATATAGCGTGGTCACTTATAATAAACAGAATGAGTAGCAAAGCATAGTATAGATTGATTCAAAAGACTGAAGAAAGTATTCATGAGGAAGTGACAATTCACAAGGAGGAAGTGACAATTCAATTTCGTCAATGACGTTTTCTTCTGTGTTTCAGTGAAGTACAAAAAAGTCAGATGATTTGACAGTAGAATGCAGCCTGGCATAATGGGTACCAGACAACTTCTTGTTCTTTATGGCAGTCAAACTGGCACAGCTCTTGATGTTGCTGAACGGGTTGGGAGAGAAGGAAAGCGAAGACATTTCTCTACTAGAGTGTTATGCTTGGATGAATATAATATTGTTAGTTTTACAAAATCTCCACCTACTGCACACTGACTGATCTGTGATTTTTTTTTAAATAAAATGAACATTTACCCTAAAGTTACATGTACCAAAAATTTGTAACTGATATGAGTACAGGACCAGCTTGATATAATGCACACTTTGCTACAGTGTGAACTTTAGTATTATGACGGGGTGACATTATGGCGACATAATTTATCTTTAGATATTCCTGCTGATGAACATTATTCTGATTATAGTAATAAAACAACAATGACACATATATGCTAATCTCGATAATGTTGATTTATTTTTCAGCAGGTTAGCTGAAACCTTTCATATACATTTAGAATTTTCGGTCAGCGTATCATTGTATACATTGTGACATCGTAGATTGGTTATATGACAGGGTGTGGTGACAATTGACTTCTCTATGCAGTAATGATAGATCAAAGGAACCTGATGACATTGATAATCTACTCTGCTATATGTTATGTTTTGACTTCCAGCTTATGAATTGAACTTTTACCTGACTTAAAACACATCCTATCATAATGAGGATCCCTCATGATCAACAGCTCGATCACACCTGACTGATTATAGCGCCATAGGCCTACCATGATAATTGATCTGTACTCGGTCAACAATAGCCCGGCTTAGAATGTCGTGGTTAGACAAATAAATTAATGTAGTGGTGTTTTAATTAACAGTCACAATGTCTGATAAATTAGGCCTGTTGGCAATATGATCGGGGAAAAACATGACAAAAGTGACATTGAGACTTCAAAATCATTGGCGGATGGCAAATGCTGGGGTCGGCATTGTGCAGCGGGATTTAACATCGGCGGAAATTCGTTGTAACCCTTTACTGGGCAGAAGGCTGGGTTGGCAATATAACCGGAGGCAATACAGCGGGGAGCATTCTAATTCCATAACGCTAGTCTTTATACAGGAATTTATAATTTGAATAGGGTTACCCTCACATTTTTCATAAAATTTTAAATTTTAGCAAATTCAAGGGGGATCACTAATGGTCAATATAAACTTTATTATGCCTGATATCCAGCTAACTATGCCAGATCGCCAGACCATTATAAAACAAAATGTGCGGTTTTAGTGAGGGATAATTGCTATGAAAAATGCTGTCCATCTCTGACGCTAACCTATGTGATTGCGCCAAACTTGGACTAGGGTATGCCCTGAAAAATTTCACTTGATCAAATTCAAAATGGCTAACTTGTGGCCATCATTTACTTTATTATCTGTAATATATATTGAAAACTGTGCTAGATAGCTAGATCATTACTGTAAAACAAAATGTGAGAATTCAGGAAATGATGCACCCTGAAAACTATCTATCACATGTGCCGAGCGAGGCGGGCGATTATTATGGCCGGCTGGCTGGTTGTAAGTGGGACCTCAACCACCCATCCACTTTAACTTTATAAGATAATTATCACTTTCAAATTTTCATAACATGCTTCTTATCTGTTTTATATTTTTTTTTTTCAGATGAATCTGATTAAGGAGACATTGGTTGTGTATGTTGTGGCAACAACAGGGCAAGGAGATCCACCAGACAACATGATGGTTTGATTTATATACATACATATATATTTGTAGGCTCTTGCTATTATGTCCCAAATATTTACTGTATTCCACACTGTCCGCTAATGCCACAGTTATTTGTTTTCAAAATGGCTACTAATCTCTCAACTTCTGCTTCCTCATGCTTCACATATCTATAACATACATGTACCACTCAGGGCCCGAATTGGACTAAATTTCCACTTATCCAGTTGGACAACTGGCTAAAAAATTGACTAGTCCTTCCAAAAATATCACTTGTCCTTCCTAATAATTGTCAAGCAAGGGCACTCGTCCTGTGGGACAAGCTCAGTAAAACTGAACTCGTTCTTCCAAGATTGTTGGTCGTCTCAGACAATGGACGGGGCCGATTTCGAGCCCTGCCACTGATGAATTATTTGGCTGACATTTTGCTCCCCATGTCATCAACCCTTTAATTACTATGGCTACTAACAAAGAAATGTTCATTAGTGCGTTTCAGGAAAAAGTTTCCATTAGATCTTCTTCTAATTTGGCAAATATACTCAGCTATGTTAGCCAATGACCTGGTTGACAATGGGAGCCATCTTATTACACAAGGCTCGCTGCTCCCGAGGTCATAAACCGAGGCCTTGCTGAAATGGTGTTAAAACCCATCTATTGAAGTGGGGACTTTTTAGGAAGATTGTTTCAGTTTGACCCAAGTTTGACCTCTGGCATGAGTGCTGTTTTAATGCAAGGCCTCGCTACGACGCCGGCCCGACATTAAACAACGCATGTCTGGGGGCCGAGAATTTCTCTGGAAGTATCACAGACAGCTCCCACCACATCTCACCAGACACGAGACATCACACGCGTTAGAGTTGGATTAAGTGGACCAACATTAAGTAGGCATTTTTTGAAAAATTAATGAATATTTAATATCTATATCATCCTTCCTACCACAATAGGTGGATGATATGACTGATTCAGCAAGGTCTCGGTCTGCTGTCAGGTAGATGATGGGAGCAAATAATTTCAAAATGGCTGTTTAGCAGCCATTTTGAATTTGAGTATTTTGCGAGATTTACTTAATTAAAAAAAATTAAAAATTTAAATTAGCTGGACCAGAAATATTGAACAAAATGTTAGGCACACAAGGATAACCCATGACAAATTTCACAGAAATAAAATCCAAGATGGCCCATTTTAAATTGTTTTCCCCCATCATCTCGGCAATATTGCATGATAGTTAAAGTGGTAATATAAAAGAAAATATCTGGTGTTACACAAATACAACACAGGACAATTTTTGCAATTATAAAATCCGAAATGGCCGATTGCCAGCCATTTTGTTTTAATTTTAGTAGATAAGGATAAAACTTGACAAAGTTTGCTGATCTATATCAAATTTAAAACGGCCAACTTGCTGTAACGGAGGGCTGCTTTCGTGTTCTTTTTCGAACTACATTTACTCTTTCTAGTTTCTAAACATGGAGCTGCCACAGTATTCTATAATTTATTTAGGGAGTTACTCTATTGTTTTATATAACGCTGACATATTTTTTTTCAATTTGAAATCATCATAAATTGCTCAGTTAGCTCTTTCCCCTTCATTTGAACACCTACCGGGTATGTTATGGGTCCACGGCCATTACAAATATTACAATTATTTTAGTGCAGGGATCTAATTTAGACGTCAGAGTCTGGTGTCTATATATTCTGACATCAGATTATGACATCTAAAGTCATTCCCCACGTTTAAAGGGTTCAAATATTTTTCAAGCAGAGATTTTGTGTTTGTGTATTTGGGTCAGAGTGATAACCCACATCTTTATGAGCTGAAGTTCAACCAATATCTTACTAAATTACCATAATCTTATGCTTTCATTTACAAGACAGATAATTAACCTGATTAACTATTAGGATTTTTATTACAGGTAGGCTATTTTATATGCCATTTGTATTTGATTTTTCATTTTCTGTTCTCATTGCAAATAATACTAATATATTATTGCTGTATTGTCTATTCATTTCAGAAATTTTGGCGGTTTATTATGAGAAGAAATTTACCCACAAATTCTCTTCAGTCAATGCATTTTGCTGTTCTTGGTCTTGGTGACTCATCATATCAAAAGTTAGTTGTTGTTTTTTCATGAACTTTCTTTTTTTTTGTTTTTATAAGTAGAATTTCACTATACAAATGTGTTTAATACATTATGTAGCATGTGTAGTGGTGTCACCTATTGACGAGAGTTGGAATTACGATTTGTTAAATAAATCATCATATAAAACAAGTGAGAATTATACAACTTTTACTGCCAAATATACAATGATAATGTTTTAGGTTTGAGTTTGACCATATCTTTTCAAATTTTATTTTTGCAAAGAAATTAACTGCTAATATGGCAGATAAGTCATCTTATATTAAATTAAAATTGAACTGTCTTCATTTTCACCCTTCCTTTATCGACTTCCCCCTCATAAAACTACGCATAGAAACAGACTTCTTTTTTAAGGAGGACCCCTGAAGTAGCCCTGGGCACAATAAAGGTTATAGCTATGCGCATGCGCCCATCGCACAAACCAAAAATGCAAGAGAAGTTGCATCCATGTCACTGACCATTCTGGTTGGCGATTTTCAAACCCGCATGTAATGAAATATCTCCATTGCAATTAATGTGTGTACACATTGTGTACACATTTGGATTTCACATAAATCCAAAATTGGTAAAGGAAGGTAGTTTTCGCATAAATGCAAAATTGGTAAAAAAAGTGTTAATACAAAACATCTATGCATATAACTTAAACAAATATCTGGGCACAGAACAAGGGGGTACCCAGCAAAGAGGAGAGGTTGACCAATGCTGGCTTCATGTTGGACCCGCGTCGTAGACGTTGATCCAACATTAAATCAGTATCGGGTTTCATTTTGTTGTGTAGTAGTGACAATTTGTCGTCAAGCATAGTATCTACCCTCCCAGCAAAGTTTAATTTTGTTTAGTTTACTTGAAAGAGCTCGTGCCTGTGCATAGAACTGCCTCACAGATTTTAATTTGTTATCAACTTGCCCTAATTAGGAAGCTTCTGTGTCATTGACACTCTGGTTTTAGAATTTTGGTGTGCTGGGTTTTGTAAAGCATATTTTCAGTTGAGAGTCAACATGTTACATGATGTACTATAAAACCTTTTAAGATAATTACTAGAAAAGGAAAATTGTTGCACTATTATAAGTACACGTACAATACATTTATATGCATATGTCAACTGCTTAACTATAACCAGCAAACACTATGACAGTGGCCCAACATCAAGCCAACATTGGGTCATTGCCGTATGTTTGCTGGGTATTTACAACTTGAGGCCCATCATATAAAAATTGTCTTGCTTTATCATGTTTATTTTGTGCCTGGTTTATGAATGGTGCTGCTTTTATGCTATTGCCAAGAGGGGATCTATTTATTATTGTCATATTGTGGCAACATATTTATTGTTTGTAGCAGAAATGCCCTTTTTAAATTTATAAATTGACCAGTAAATATTGTTGGTATTCAAGCTGATTTTCTTATATTGTAAGATTTTTTTAGGTTTAATTTTATTGGTAAGAAGTTACACAAGCGCCTGTTGCAGCTTGGTGGTACTGCTCTAGTTGCAGCTGGTCTGGCCGATGATCAACATGATCTGGGGTGAGATTCAGTTAGTATTTTAAGTAAGTTTGTCATTGACATCAACCAAATACAGAGTGACATTTTACAGGCATTAATTTAAAGGTACACGGTACACTATATTACAAAATGTTATTTAAGTAATTAATTATTGATTGATGTAGGCATTGTCCTGGATGATTTGAATTTTACATCTTTTAAATCTTTTATACAATAGGTGATTGAATAATGGGTAGTCTTTGTCATGGGTAAAAGACGGTCGGAATTAAGGCATTTATAATGGTCGTAGCCCATACCATAGGTATTCAAATGAAGCAAAAAGATCTAACCTATACATTTATGATGATTTAAAATTGAAAAATCCTTTTGGTCTCCATATTTTATAAAAAAATATTTCAACACTTGGACTATTGACACACCAAATACATACAGTGTATTGTAATTTATAGGGCAGATGCAGTGGTGGATCCTTGGCTTAGTTCTCTTTGGTTGAGTGTACTAACACTACACCCTATGCAACCTGGACAGAAAATTATCAGTGATGATATATGGTAAGCTGTTATATTTTTAAACACATGTAAAACACATACAATTTAAATAGTAGGCTGGCATTACAATACAGCTTCCATTCCAACCAGATGGTTTAAATACTTGTACATTGAAATATGAATTACATTATCATACAGGTTGTGTATTTATATAAATAAGAAACGCTCATGGATCTCTCTGTTAAAAAGCGTATTCCTGTAAGTAAAGTATTGAGTCGAGTCAATACTATTGACGCGCAAATCCACCAATATTAATCTCCACCTATTTTTTTTCATCCGGATTCCCTAAACCAGCAGTGTTCAAAGCTGCCAATATGTCCAAGTTTACAGTACTCAAAGACAAATACAGAAAAGAGGTGAACTAAAATATAGCTTGGTGCTTTGGAACCTGCGTTTCCCAGCGTGCGCTATGTTTTTCCACAGTATACTACATTTTCTGTTATAATTTTCTACTTTGTAGTCCCCCACCTCGTTATAGAGTCCAGCTGTTTTCCAAAGATGAATGTCAAGGAAAATGTGAACATTCCATTGAAGCTGGTACTGGAGACCCTTCTCAGAAAAATCCTTTTTTCTCCAAGGTTATTTCAAATGAGAGAGTGACTTCGACTGCTCATTGGCAGGATGTTAGACGGATCAAGTTTGATTTGAAGGGATCAAACATAAGGTTTGGAGGATTATTATTCTCTAGTGATTTGATGTAGTGTGTGGAATAAAGGGAAATTTTAAATAAATGGAGAAAATAACCACATTTATAATATTTATAATTTGTGGAAATCAGGCCATTAAGCCAGAAAATGGCTAATGTTATAAATTGGACTTTGTAGATTGATAATTATATAATTTACAACTTGTATTCGAAAATTATTTTGTATTTTTTTCAATTTTATTTTGAATACAGCTAAATTACAGAGTGGAGTCATTACTATGTTCATAGTTAGAAGTTTGGATTTAGATCTTTCAACTGTTTTAGTTATAATCCTGGTGATGTTTTAATGGTTCAGCCGGAGAATATGACAGACACTGTAGAACAATTCATTGAATTACTCAACCTTGAGCCGTACCATTGCTTCATGTTGTATCAAAATGATCCAGGTAAGATATTGAATTCTAGACCAGATTATTTTATCAACGTTTAAATTTCTAGTTATTATTGATTTAATGTTTTCCGTGCTGGCTCATCATCTTTCCGTATACACTGGTATATGGTAAGTTGTGTAAATTTTCTCTCTGAGTAAACACGCTGTTTATGAAGCAAGTTCCCACCGACTCCCCTTTTCTACCTGCCAACAGTTAAAGACACTGAATCTTCAGATGTAAAATTAATAATGTTTCAAATGATTCTGGATTTTAAAGATATATTTATCGGAAGGTTTTTCATCTTGACATGTCATTCATTTTCACTAAAATTTTATTTTTTCAGATATTCCACTACCAACTTCTTTGTCTCAGCCGTGCTCCATAAGGTATTTGGTTAAAAAGTACCTTAACATCAATGGCATACCTCGACGCTATTTCTTTGAGCTTCTTTCATTCTTCACAGATGATGAGCTGGAGAAGGAGAAATTCAAAGAATTTTCATCTGCAGAGGGACAGGTGGGATGTTACAAACATTATATTGACTAACTTAATCTACAATGTATGAGGTATTTGAAAGTAATAAACAAATACATGTTCTTGATATCTAACTTACCATTTATTGTCTATATTTTAGGATGAGCTGTTCACTTACTGCAACAGACCTAGACGCACAACTTTAGAAGTGGGTATTTTCAGTGGTACATGTACTTATCTTTGACAATTAACCTTGTTTTAGCTTGAGATAGATA
Source organism: Flabesymbios commensalis (assembly GCA_964017125.1). Classification (NCBI taxonomy): domain Eukaryota; kingdom Metazoa; phylum Annelida; class Polychaeta; order Terebellida; family Flabelligeridae; genus Flabesymbios; species Flabesymbios commensalis. Next base: position 65,291,924 of record OZ024905.1, on the reverse strand, counting down.
TGATTAGTCACTACAAATCAAATGAATCCACAATATTCACGACATCTGCTTTAATAACCTAGTATGATTATGATCATACTCATACTATTCTTATTTAACTTTCGAATAAATAATGAATATTGAATATAAGTCTTTCCCAATAGCAGCGGACCGACCGGACATGTCAGGTAAAACAGAGGTAGGTCCGGCAAAATAACCAACCACATCGGACCTACAATCTGTTTATTTTCTTGGTCAGTTTTGTTTTTTGGTTGTTTTTTTGGTCTCACAAGGTAAGAATCGGCCATTGACCACATACTGTCTGGTGAATTTTTTTTTGGTCTGTTAAAAGTTTCAAGTTTACAGGACCTACTGTCCAGTGAAATTTTGAGTTTATTGGGAAAGACTGGAATATGATAAAAATGTTTAAAATGTTGTTCTTTTTTCTTATCAAAACGTTTTTTTATTAGTTTGTTTTCCATATTAACAGTTGTTGGTCAGTTTCCCAGATGGTTTATTTTTCTTCCTAGGTTCTGGGTGATTTCCCCCACACAACTGCAAATATTAAATTCCCGTATCTGTTTGACCTTATTCCACCACTGCAGCCTCGAGCATTTAGTATTGCTTCTTCCTTGTCTGTAAGTGTCAGCTTTGTCTTATATAACTTGTAAATGTGATTAGGCATAATAGGGTGGTTCAATGAGTGAAATTCTATTTTACCCTTTCACCACCAGAGCCCATTTTTGTAAGCTGAATGTCATAGCATTCAGCTTATGAAAATGGGCTCTGGTGGTGAAAGGGTATTCACAAGTAGAATAGAGCACTGTTAACCCTTACATGGCTTGAATATTATTTTGATTAAAACAATAAAGATCAAATTCATTCAGCAGAAATTGTCTGAAAAGGCTTAGTTATCCATTTTCACTTGATTTGAACATCTATTTTATAGATTAATGACAGTTATAGATATTTTACCATTTCAGTACAGGGACAGTCGGACTGTTTTTTGTTTTGAGGTTCTCCTCACCGAAAGGGTTAAACAGTTCAATCAACTTAATTATTTATATTAAAAATGCAAATATGTTGTACCATTAGAAGAGTGGATTTTTCCATATTCAAATTATAGTAAATATTAACAAACAATTTTGTAGTGATATGTGAAAGATATAGAAATATATGCTACAGGTTTAAAAGGTAACGTCTTTTATTGACACCACAGGTACATCCGGATGAGGCGCATATTTTGATGGCTGTTGTAAGTTATAAGACAAAAATGCACACACCACGTCAAGGTGTCTGCTCCACTTGGCTCGCAAGTCTCAATTCTAACCAAGGCAAGCACTCGCAACAACTAATATGATTTTAGAACTCCTATTGTGTTTGTCTGTTCGTCCCTTAGTCCATCCGTGTTTTTATTTGATTATTTCCTAGTTATCCTGAACTTCATTCTGCATTCTGAAGAAGTTAGGAACAGCTTAAGATGGGATAATTATCAAACATCAAATTATTTCTTTAGTAGGCCACTCAGGGGCCATTATTATCTATCTTCACCTCTTTCATTTAAACTTGCTTCACTAACTAAAAGTTTTTGAAGTTATGTATCATTCCCCAATCCACAACCTCATTTGTTATAAAATTACACACTGAAATACAGTGACATTGCCTGAAGTATATTTTAAACAAAATGAAATGTCTAAAAATAGGAATGGTTTTGTTTTAGTAATGCTTGTAAAAAACATAATTGAAAATTGTTGACTTATTTGTAATCTCCACCCACTATGTGGTAGAGATTTATTGTTTTAGTGCAGTATATTGTTGTTATTATTATTCTTCAACATTTCGATGACGTAAACACTCTATAGTCACCAAATTAATCCAATCTTTGAAAATTAGTTTGAAAATTAAATAATTTGCATATTTAGGATGGCTCTTCCTTAAAATTATACGTGAATGCTTACAGTCACCAATATCCATCTAATCTTCACAAAAAAAAAATTCTGAACAGTGATGGATTACCGGGATTTACCCTGGTTCAGTTTGAAAATCAGCTAATTTGCATATCCAAGATAACTCTACCTTACGAATTGACCTAAACTCTCTGGAGTCCCCAATATTCATCCAATCTTCTCATTTTTTTTCTGAACACTGAGTTAAAAAATCAGCTTATTTGCGTATCCAAGATGGTTCTGCCTTACAAATCGATGTGAATGCTCGAAAGTCACCAATATTCATCCTATCTTGAGAAAAAAAGTTCTGAACACTCGTGAATTACCCTGGTTGAGTTAAAAAATTAGCTAATTTGAATATCCAAGATGACTCCTCCTTGCAAATTGGCGTAAGCACTTTACAATCGCCAATATTCATCGGATCTTCACAAAATCTTTTCTGAACACTTCTCCCAGGTATCACCCGGGTTCAGTTTGAAAATCAGCTAATTTGCATATCTAAGATGGCCACCCCGGCTCTTTCCTACAAATCAACGTATATACTCTCCAATAACTAATATTCATCTAATCTTCACATTTTTTGTCTGAACACAGATGTACTTAACTGGTTATGTTTGAAAAATGGCAAATTTTTATATCCAAGACAGCTTAGAATGGCCCTCCCTTACAAATCAATGTAAACTCTGCAATCTCAAATATTCATCAGATCTTCACAAAATTTGTTTTGTTTTTTGTTTGATTTTCTACTTCATTTCAAATTATAATGTGATACAAAATTCACATTGCTCCTGAGGTTGTAAAGGGAGTTTCAATTTTAATCAATAGGCCAATTGTTTAAAAATTTTAACCAATGGTGCAGATGACCATTCAGTGTGCAAATGTACCTTAAGTTTCCCTATCATTTAACCCTCACCTAGCTGAATTATTTTTGTATAAATCATTCAGATTTATGTTTTTGTTTAAATTTACATCATCATAATTGTCTGAGTTAGCTCTTTCCGCTTCATTTGAATACCTATGTTATGGGTACACGGCCATCATAGATTTTTAAGTTCTTCCAGTGTGTGGCACTGTCTTTATAAGTCAGAATCTGTTGCTGTAGACGTCAGATTCTGACGTATAAAGACGGTCCCTACCCTGAAATGGTTCAGATGTGAAGAAGCTTTTTTAGTTGAACTATTCATGTACTGATCTATTTTATCAGATGAGGCTGTTGTTGGTGTGTGGGTGAAACCTGGAACATTAAGGTTTTACGACACATCTCAGCCCGTGATAATGGTGGGACCAGGCACAGGATGTGCGCCGTTTTGTAGCCTGCTGCAGCATCGCTCGGCCCAGCCTTCAACAGGTAAGGTTGTTTCTTAGTCCTTTTTTAAGACAGACTTTTTAGATCAATTGTTTCAATCAAGCAGCATTTGCTCATACATGTACACATATTTACAACTGATTGATTCAATTTGTTCATCATGACGAATAGATAAAATTTCAAGTTCTTGTCAAATTCATTGATTAGCCACAAGGATATTATATCTACATGACATGAACAGTATACTTATGTACTTTTCGTGCTATAAGGTGGATGTAGTTAAAACACAATGAACATCATACCATTTGGAGTTGTTGTGAAGCCAAATCAAATACTCTTGAAATTACCAAAATAACATGTGAAGGTCACCTAGCAATGACAAGAATTTGTGTTTCATTTTGTTCATTGAAACCTTGCTCCACTTGAATCATAAATTGTCCATTCTATCTTTGAAGGTATAAGAAGTATTAACTGTTAAAAGAGATATTATTTTATTTTAGCATGGTGTGCCCACACTCCTCCTTTCTGACACATACAAATTGCACAAATTTTATTATTTAGAACAGTATTTTTTCCGAATACCCTCACACTATTTCGGGGTTTTTTTATTGCACATGATTATATTATTTAATTTGTATCAATTTATGTATTTAGCGACAAATGTCCTGTTCTTTGGCTGTCGGAACAAAAATATGGATTTTCTTTGTGAAAGTGAATGGAGAAAACTGGAGTCTGAAAATAAATTGAAGCTCTTTACTGCATTTAGTAGAGATCAGGTACATAATGACTACTAAAGTGAACCCTTCTAATGAGTTATGTATTTAAAACAATAATTGGTGATGTACAAACAACGATATTTACGCACTTGGAATCAGGTTGTCCTGTATTGAGACAAAACTTGAAATGTCCCTGTAAGTGATGAATTATGAACTGAATACCACAAATGATACAGCATTCCATCTATGTTTTAAAAAATCCAGAATATTTGTCTTTTCAGTTAATATTAATATCAATTATGTTAAATTCTTTACTTATTTTACTGCAAGACATTAAAATGCAGCATGGTCAAACATCTGTAAATATAAAGATTTAGCACTCAGTGCAAACTTTAACTGGAATTGGTCAAAACGTACCGCAATAACATAATATTTTTTTCTTTTATTTGTGACAGGAAGACAAAGTTTATGTACAACACATTATACGTCAGCATGGAGATATTGTGTGGCAGTTACTTCATGAGGAAAAAGCTGGTTTCTATTTAGCAGGGTCAGATATATGTTAAACACTTTTTTGTTATGTTCTTTTTTGAATATATGTTTGTCCACGTGAGTATAGCTTTCTATCTGCTTCAAAATATCCTCTCCACTTACATTCAGATACTTAATTACCTGCGAATCTGAAGACCTTATATAGTTAACCCTTGCAGCACGTGGACTGTCTTTATACGTCAAAATCTGACGTCTGATTCTGACTTATAAAGACGATCCATGCACTGAAAGAATTAAAAAAATTATAGCTCGTAGCAGTTCCACTGTATCAATGGATATCAGAATATCAGAAATTATGTGAATCAACATAAGTTTGTGGCAATGGTTTTACAGTAGAATCCCGTTATACCGCGGTAGTTGGGGTCCAAAAAAGGGATCGCGTTATAAGTGGAACGCGCTATAGCGGGACGACCGTTCTACCGCTGATGGACAATACATTGGGTCTGTATGGACACGCCATACGCGGCAGTGGTAAATGCTATGTGCTAGATATAACACTGTATTTATTACAAATGAACGGAATAAATAATGAATTAGAAATATACAATATTTAATTTATCATTTATTGGCAAAATTAATTCAATAAAAAAATTGTGTACAATATTTTTAAAGCGATGCTGTCTGTTTCGTGGTCAAAGCAAATATGCCAGTTCGATTGAAAATTCACTCTTTATATAACACTAGGGTGGGCAAGTTATTTAGTCTCATGTTTTTCTAGTTGAACGCAATTAGGACTTTTTGGCCACTAGCTAGATATGATGACATCTTGGGCTCCGTGAAATCACTCCATGTGTAGTTAACAGATTGAAGTGCGACTTTAGGCGTGAATGAAAAATGTAAGTGATCTACCACGACCCTGTTAATGCCATGGGATCACACAAGGCGTGATTAGGCTAGACGTTTTTATAACTGATACACTCTTCTGTTTCGTGCAAAAAATGAGGTGTATATATATATTCTTTAATAAAATAGCAGAATATCAGTATATAAAGTTAGGTATCCAACATGTCCGACTGAGGCTTATATATATTTTCTCTCCTACATAGTTAGGCAAAGGTCTAATTGATGAGGTCATCTTGTTAAAGTTGATGAGCACGATTTAAGAAAAACAATTAGTACAGATTTGTTGGAAATGCACCCAGTATTAATGTTAACTTAAGCATGGACTTGTAAATTTAAAACATTATCTTGAATTGGAATTATTTGATCTTATTACAGCAATGTATCGTGTGTCAGGAAGATATTTAACCTTTTAACTGCCAAATTATTCAATCGGAATTTTCACCCACTTGGAGTTGTGTCTCGCTGACGCGATCCACAACTTCAAGTGAGTGAAAATTATTCAGATTTGACAAAATGGAGATCAACTCTTTTTAATCGTGCTGATTGATGTCACATTATAGCTTTAACATGTTTAAAAAGCGGTACTGACTGTGGTAATAATTAAGTGAAAAAAACCAGATATATTCGGCACCGGTGGTTAAAGGGTTAATGTCATGCTCAGTATTGGAATGAAGAATTGTGACAACTGACTTCAATTCATTATGTATTATTTAGACATAATATGAATGTGTTGTACAGGAATGCTAAGCAGATGCCAGTAGGCGTCAGAGAAGCCGTACTGGATGTCTTGAAGTCGAAAGGAGATATGACATCAGATGAAGCAGAAAATTATGTGGCAAACTTAGAAAAGTATAAGAGATACCAGACGGAAACGTGGTCGTGACGCATGGAGTGTTTAGTTTTTATCTTATTTTTGTTTATTTTGTGCTCGTCTTTGCAAATCTGAGACAATGATCCTACATCCTGTAGGACCAGCGTTCACATGGGATCTACGTCTTTTGCTTGATGTGAATGACAGAACATGCATTTCCCCAGGATTCTGCTTACTGTTAAAATTAGTAATCATTTCCTGCTATCTAACACCTTTGCAGACTATCCCAACCTTGCTTGCCAATCAGTTCATCCGAAGTGAGCCTATTACCTGTCTTGTAATTGCTGGTTGCGAATCGTGACGCCCTGCGTTGGATCTCTAACAAGGAATTAGCGGAGCGAATCGTCAGTGATATGGGCAGGGTTACCACCCAAATTTGGTATGGGGATTTTATGGTCTTGTTTGACAAATAATGACTGACATTTTCTGTTTTGATAGTTTGCCTTTTGGGTAGGGTGACTGTGAAGTTTACCTTCCATTTTAACCCTTTCAGACCTGAATTTACCATTGTCATCTTCATCCACTACAAGCCGCGAATTGCTGTCGCAATTCTCGACTTGTAGTGGATGAAGATGATTTGATGTGAGTGAAAAATTCAAGAAAATTGTCATCTATTGGCAACAGTTTCTAGGATTTTTTTCTTCTAAAACTCCTTAGTTGCAGGAAAATTAAATCTGTTTTCAGGGATGTAAAATGATGCTTCAATGCATCGTGGGGGCTTAAAGGGTTGGGATAACCCATTGTTATCATTTCGCACGGACCTAAAGCATCAAATAATTTAGTATTTATGTAATTTCTTTGTGATTTCTTCCAAGTGGTGATTTGTGGATGTTTTGACATGTTATGTGTATTTCATTTTAAGTATATATTTTAAGCCTCTATTCTGTGATACTACTCCATTCACCATCACGCTACACGTAGATGACATAATTTTATTAGGTCAATAAAAATGTCTGAACTACATGATTGTGTATTGTCATACTTCTTTTCGTCACATCATCTCCATCTAATCAGTGATCACTCAAGGGAATTAAAATGTGTGTTTCATGTTTAAATGAAAAGAATATCATACTGACATTTCCTATTTCGACGCATCAACTTTTTATTTGAATTGGTGATCATTTTATTACAGCTGACATTTTTACGTTTCGAGTAAAATTTGGTGATTTTGTCTGACTAAGTTGATTGCTGATTAACTGTCCGGCCACCATGGCCAAGGGTCAACGGAGAGCTCGCAGACGGGTGAAAATGTGTGCAGAAAACTATTATATAACGGTATCTCATATGGCTGTATACACTTTAAAACGCATTGCCGAGCTCGACCTTTTATAATGTTCAGGCCTATAGTTATTCACTAGGTGGCACCTATCCTGGATCTCTGTAACCTGCACAGTGCTTTCTGGGCATACTTTTATGATGATAATGATGCACAGTGGACGATGACTTGATGATGTAATTAGATTATAGATGCTTGTTTCTCGGCTAATAATAATTTTAACCATTATCGAGCGTTTATATTAACACATAAGTAATCAAAAGTATGACATCAAAATTTATATTACAAAATAAGAGGCTAGCTGCTGGAAGAAATGAGAAGTAAGATCATTCCTATGATAAACCTACACTCTTAAACTATAATATGTTTCATAGCAAAATGAATTAATGGGGCCGTAGGCCACTTTTGTGCACTTGGCGACTAAACATTTGATCAGCATTAGGCCCTACAGAAAAAAGTGATCTAAACAATGCATTGCAAAAACACCCACTGAGAATAATGGCTGCCTGACTCACTATTACAATCCAAAGTTTGACATAGTGTGCATGTATCTGCAGGGATATCCAATGTAATAATAACAGTTTCGTTTGTTGCACAAAGTAGCTGGTATTACGTAACAGTATTGTATACCATTTTACAACTATCTGATATGCTCTGTGATTTGCTCCAGGAAAAAATGATCGAGTAGGCCTGGATAGAATTATTGAAGAACAATTTACAATAGATAACCCATATATTTTTTTATGCATGAATGTCTGGTTTTATGGTTTTATTGGCTTATAGCCAATTCTACTTTGCAGAATTATGGTAACGAATTTATATTCTGTTAGTGTAGTAGCTTAAGTAAAGTCAGCTTAAGCTTTCTTGCTTAGTAATGTATAAACTCGTGTTTGTGACAGCCTCTGATATGAATTTTATTTTTTCAAATGCTGCAATATCGACCTTCTTGCTCGCTTTTTTTGTCAGTAAAGAAATTGAGGGGTAATTTGTGGTATCATATCCACTTGAAATGTGAATGGAGCCCAATAAAATGCAATTTCATGGATCGGCAGGTGATTTATAATAACTCTTTCAATATCCTCACACAAGTGCAAAACTACATTGATATCTCCCTCTTTCTTGTTGGACTGTATGTCTCTATTACTATTTCATTTCCATGATTGAATCTATCCGCAAGGCACATTATTCTTTTGTCATTAAAGGAAATACAGACATGTAGGCCTACACTGAACTAGACGAAAAAAACTATTTTTCTGCACTGACAACTTCAGACTGGGAGGAAGCAGAAATTCATACGAAAATTAAATCTTATAGACGGTCATGTAAATATATATAGTCTGCACTGCATTTTCTATTGATTAAAAAATATTGTCTGTATGAAATGATCAACGACAAATAGCACACATGGCATCCAAAATTGCTGCAGTATTGTAATTGTATTTTTGCAGAACTGTCTGATATAATTTTTGTATAATCTTTGTGTACGCTAAAAAGAGTAGCTTTTGCAACTGACGTCCGCATGGTACGTATTATCGCCATTGAATAGTGTGCAGTTGGTGAAGGGGTTATTTCCTATACATCCATGTACAGTTTGAAATGACAATATTTACAGCATCCCCACCAGCATCAATCTGTGTCATCCATGGCACTGCCACTTTTGTCTCGGTTGCAGGTAAGGATTTTAGAGATCAGATAATTATGATGTTTTCAACTTCATAACCTTAAAGTAATTCGATTGATTGTAACAATCGACGTCATTGCATAAATTCCAATATTATTTAATATCTAAATAATATTACAAATAAATACAGTACATTAAATACATTAAATAAAAGATGTATAAGTAAAAAATGAACTGATGAGGAGATGGTGGCTGGTGATTGGGCATGGAGGTTTACTGAGAGTCCCCCTCACTCGCCCTGTAAGGGGGGCTTGATTTGGGCATTCCTGGGCATTTTACCCTACATGTTTAATGCCGAAACGCCTTGGCCAGGTCTATTGCTCAGCTCTGATACCTTCCAGTCGAATAGTCTCCTGAGTAGCAATAGTAAGCGGGTAACCCTGTTCATTCCAAGGTTTGCTCTAATCTCTCTAAGGTGCATTAGCTCTGTTGCTAAATCTCCCAAATCCACTGTTTGCTGTGCAATCAAATCAGCTCTTTTCTTTTGCACCTACATTTAATATTAAACATTGATATAGCCACAATATTTCAAAACATATTTTGTTATAATTTGGAATACGTTAAAGTTAAAGTTGAATTTTCGCTTTGTGTGCGTTTCCTGCAAAATATTTGCAAGGCTGTCCACCCTGGTCGGGTTCGTGGATATTATGTTATCATGGTTTTGTGGAGATGATTTCCATCGGCCAACCTTTTACAGCACGCCATGTCCCTCAAACCCTTCTGGCTCCCTGGGTATAACACAATACCACCAACCACGTACAGGGCTGACATCAGTGAGGTGGCGTGCACCCAGACAGCCTCCGCCAGGTTTTAATCCTTTAAGTCCTCACGATGCATTAAAGCATCATTTTACATCCCTGAAAACAGACTTAATTTTCCTACAAATAAGAGGCTTTAGAATGACAATTTCCATGAAACTGGCTTACCAATACATGGCAATTTAATTCAATTTTTAAACCACATCAAATCATCTTCATCCACTACAAGTCGAGAATTGCGACAGCTTGTAGTGGATGAAGATTACAACGGTAAATTCAGGCCTGAAAGGGTTAATAACAGTAGACTGTCTCTTTGGACAGTCTCCACCTTTTCAACCTTCTACACCCACCCAACACGATGGTACACTATTAATGTATCGAATGTATATTTTATTTTATACATCTATTGATTAATTAGTTCATTGTCTGATTTTCTTGAACCACACACCAGTTTAATAGTTCTTGTTTTCTCTTTTCAATTGGTTGCTTTTCACTACCAATCATGTTTGTTGTCGACAAAACAGACTGTTTTGATATATCACTTGTTTAAAAATTTACTTTTATGTTTTATAACATATTTACCATTGCAATTTTCGACTTCCGACCGATCTAGCTATTACTAAATATGAAACCCTGTAGGCCTATGTAGTATGCACTTCTGACTGGGTGAATATTAATTATATAATTCAGTTGCTAATACCTTGGAAGACAAAATATATTTGAATCCAAACAATATGAATTATTGTTATAGAATCCGGATTCTTTTTTTTCAGCTAATTATTGTAGTCTTAATACAACACGAAATCACATGCTACCAAATTACATAACAATTTTATATCACTCCGGGTCCACGACCATACAATGGAGATGATCAATTTGATGCGTTTATGTAAAAATGTTTGTTGTCAGTTTTCTGAGCCTCATTTTGTTATCAGCGTTTTCGTGCTTTATTTGAGAAATAATGTAATTTTCAACATGATCATACAATAGTTTATAAATGTAAATCATCCACACCAATGGCTAGAAATACCGATTTACTGACACATTTTGGAGGCACAGCTAACAATTCGCAAACATTATTAAAAACAACTATAACAATGATAATATAAATCTTGGCGATCCAGAAATAGACTCTTTTACACAATCGGATTATGTTGCTCGCGAAAAGTTAGTGTGTTACTTACAGAATTACTTATTTCAGAATTTACGATTTTACAAGAAAATTGGCTTTCTCAAGATTTTAATGTTGATTTAATACAATCACATTCATATCTAAAGCTAAAACCAGTTCTGAACATGGCGGGGTAGGGTTCTACATATTCTGTGAAACGCAGTGACGTCACTCGGTGGAAACAAGGTTATGTAACACCCCCTCTCTCAAACTTCATTTTGTGAAACGCAGTGACGTCACTCGGTGAAAACAAGGTTATATAAGACCCCCTCCCCCATACTTCAGTGTATTAGCCAGCTCGGTGAAAAGAAAGGATGTCAAGGTCATTGGATTTCGCAGAATATAAAGACTTTGCAATCACCATTTTACATCTACTTGATAATTCAGAAATTTGTGACGGAATCTTGAGGCTACATTTTAAAAGTTTCTCTTTGAGTGTGACTTTGTGTCCATGGGGGGGGACGGGGTAGCGGGCGAGCGACCCCCCTCCATCGAGCCCCCCGCCCCCCAATGACGAGCCTGCCTATTCTAACAATAGACAAACTGTAACGGTAATAGGCCCTATGATAAAAATTAAAATGAGTGAGCAGCACCTGGTGAATAGAGTAATAACCAAGCATGCTATTATTATCACCGTCATATCGGTTTAAGTCGTTTTTTCGGCATTTCCTCCGAACCCGAAGAAAACAAACAAATGTGGGAGAAAACAGGAAAATAGGTGCGTAACTACTTATTATTTCTTGTCATTGATCAGTTAAGTCTCCACTTAAGAGGTTAAGTCTTACTCGTTTGTTAAAGGCGATTTAGACCTAAACTACAGGTTACGCTGCCCTAGACTACAGTACGATGTTTAGCTCATCAGACACATGATATAAGTTATAACTATAACGCTTATAAGTATTATAACTTAGAAGAGTGCATAGGCTAGCCATAAGACTTTGGTCTGGGAGTTGGGCCGTTATGATGCATAGGATGTCCGAGGGTTGGACTGGAGAATTGCTGTTAGAGGTCTTGGAATTCTTGTGAATGTGAGGATGAATATTAGTGGGTTTTTCTTGCACCGAAAAGAAAGACTGTTGGTCATGTTGGTAAACGTCGTGTTGGCAGTAAGTTGTTTAAACTTATGTTCGTTTGCGGGTTTTTTTCGCCGGCTGACTGGGGCAAATAAGGGTGGTTCTGCTGCGATGGGTGTGCTGCCGCTGATGATCTTGTGCAGCATAATCAGTCTCGCATTTTTCCTCATCTCCTCCAGTGAGGACCAGTTCAGTCTCCATGGTCTCTGCAGCATGTCTGTGCCACTACTCCGTCTGCGGGAATCGCCTACCACGAAGCGAGCCGAACGTCACTGCACTGCTTCCAATTTTATTGTCTTTAACCAAGTGAGGATCCCATACAGGGTGAGATCATTAATTGTCGTAAATTGTGACGGACTGAATTCAGAGACAAATCCCTAGGTGCAGTTCTCAAAAAAGTTTTAATGATTTTTTAAAATCCATTTGAAATAGGCCTACTTGAGAGCGAACAAAGTTAATTACATAACTTTTTATATGTTGGCACATATGTTGCTTAGCAACTGATAAAGTATTAGCGTGACGGACGGAATCACAAAATGTGCCTTTAACTGACCCCCCTTATGTATGCCCAAAATTCTCTGATTATTATACACATGCATCATATTGAATACTTGTTTTGAAAAGTCATGGTTAGATGCTATTTAGTGCTTATATATATATTTTTTTTTATATCTCATGTCATACATTTAGGATGAGTGAAAACAAACAGGATAATCCATCAGAGGGTGTTCAGAAGAAATTTCGCAAAGATCGGATGAATATTAGAGACCGGAGAGTGTTTACATCGATCTTGGATATGCAAATTAGCCCATGGCGGCCATTTTGAATATGCAAATTAGCTTATTTTCGAATTAAACCAGAGTAATCCTTTAGAGGGTATTCAGAAAGATATTGGATGAATATTGGCGACTAGAGAGCGTTAACATCGATCTTGGATATGGGAATTAGCCCATGGCGGTCATGTTGAATATGCAAATTAGCTGATTTTCGAACTAAACCAGAATAATCCTTCCGTCGATCCTGGATATACAAATTAGCCCAGCATAATATGCAAAATAGCCAATTTTCTAACTCGACAAGAAAATCAGAAGAAATTTCGTGCAGATGGGACGAATATTGGCGACTGGCCGGAGAGCGTTTACATCGATCTTGGATATGCAAACTAGCCCATGGCGGCCATGTTGAATATGCAAATTAGCTGATTTTCAAACTCAGAATAATTCCTTAGAGGGTATTCAGAAAAGTATTCGCGAAGATCGGATGAATATTGTCGACTGGAGAGCGTTTACTTCTACCTTGGATGATGGATATATAATGACGGTCATGTTGGATATGGAGATTAGCTGATTTTCGAACTCAAACAGGATAATCCATTAGATGGTGTTCAGAAAAAAACAATAAGTCTCCAACCACATACAACGCTAAATGATTGAATTGGGATTTTTCACTCCAAGCGTAAAGTTGTGTCACGCTGCTGCAATGAATCCACAACTTCAAGCGGACGAATGACGCAGAGTGCTAAGGGATGAAAAAACTAAAAAGCCAAGCTTATAAAATGGCCATTCCACGTCCCGACTCCCCCCCCCCCCCATGATTCCCCCTAACCCCAAACCCTACCGCCCCCGCCCCCCCCCCCAGATATGTCCCAGTTACTACAGACAGCACATTATTGAGTTGCATGCATTTAAAAACCTGTTGGTAAAACTTGGCTTTGCATTTGCCTCTTGTGTTTCCCATGCCAAGAGGTAAGTGAAGAAAACAAATTGAAGTTCATTGATAAGTCATGTTAACATTACGTAAACAAATTATGGTACTTATGGTAATTACTTCATTTTAGGCTTGTGAATTTTTTATGTACAAGAGAAAATAAATTAGCAGCCTCATCTTACATGTAGACCAGTTCTGAAATCGTCATCGGGTAAAATTCGCATGAAACTTGCTTCGGGTAAACAAAAAAAACACATTTCCGTCCGTAACACCAGCAAATTCCGTCCGTCACGGCAATTTTTTCGCAAGGTTTTTCCTTATTATATTTTGTACTGGCACATCATCTTTTCTACTAATTAGTGTTAGGGAGCAGTAAGAGAAAACAAAAAGTTTTCAGAAATTTATTATACGTGGCAGCACATTAATTAAAATACTTCAAAACGTGACAGACGGAAATTGCATTAAATAACCCCTTAAAATCACAAACTGCAAAAATGCAAAATATAGACATACACTATCAGAAGACATCTACATTGAACATCATTAACTCTCTGGACCGGGCATACCTCATGGAGTAGCACTTCACTGGGTTGAACTTCATCTGCCATAAGTCGGACCAATGTTGGAGTGAGTCCAAGTCGTGTTGCATGATGATCTGGTCGGCCCTGGTCTTTATGGGTCGTCCGCGAATAAACGTACCTGCGATTTAACCACCAGTGGCAGGTCGTTTATATAACACAGGAACAGAAGCGGCCCAAGGACTGAGACTGTGCCTTGTGGGACGCCTGAGGTCACTGATGCAGGACTTCGTAGTTCACCATTCACTAATACTCTCTCAGTGTTCAGCACAGACAAGAAATAGATGGGGACATTTGTCTCACTACCCTGGAAAAAAGGGGACATTTGATTTCTAAGTGCGTAATTGACGCGATATCGCGGCCTGTGCTGAACACTGCTCTCTGGCTCCTGCCTGTCAGGAATGCTCTTATCCATGTGTGTGTTTCTCCACAGATACCATAGTCATGATAGTGGTCTAGCTTGCTGAGCAGACGTTGGTGCGGGACCAAGTCAAACGCCTTAGAGAAGTCCAGTATTACTATGTCAATCTGGTCACCGCCGTCATATCTGCTGAAGATGTCTTGTGCAGTTACGAGCAGCTGGGTATCGCATGAATGCCCACTACGAAACCCGTGTTGCAGGGAAGTGAACAATTTCTTTTCTTCCAGGTCTGTTATTATGTGGCGACACACAATGTGCTCCAAAATTGTACATGGCACAATAGTAAAACTCACTGGTCTATAGTTCTCTGGCAAATGGCGATCACCCTTCTTGAAAATCGGCGTGATGTTACAGTCATCTGGTAAGACCCCTAGCGAGAGAGACTGATTAAATCATGATGTAAATATGAATGTTAGCATGGGAGCGAGCTCTTTTGCGCACAGTTTAAGTATCCTGTTAGGTACACTGTCTGGGCCCGAGGCTTTACCTGGATTTAAATTTTGTAATAACTTCTCCACAATAGTCACTTCATTGTTCAACTCTGGCATGCTCAGGAAGGGATCACCTTCTAACTCAGGTGACTTAAACTGTTCGTTCAGGATCTCAGCCTGCTGGGTGTTATCCGACACTAAGAGTCTCTAAAGTTGAAATGCCAGTACTGTCCTGCTTCATGCTTTTAATATACCTCCAGAATGGTGTGGGGTTCTTAGTGTGTAGAGATCCCTCCAGTAGGTGTGACACGTGTTCGTCATGGGCTTGGCAAACTTGTTTCTGAATGTTATGTTTTTTCTGTCTGTATTTCGCCCACGCTGAGTCAGTCCCCTCTTTTTTAGCTTTATTATATAGGCGCTGTTTTCGCCGCATACCACGTTTGATCTCAGTTGTCATCCAAGGCAAGTTATGATGTGATTCCAGCTGCCTGGGATAAATTTGGTCATGGCATTACATATAATGTCTTTGAACTGTGCCCAAACGTTTCCTATCGGCTCAGTTTCTGGTATTCTGGACATGTAGAAATCAGTAGCCTGCTGTATATGCTCTTGAAGTCCAGTCATGTCTCTCTTTTTATATTGAAAAAAATTCCTGGGTTTAGTTTTTTGCCCTTGAGCCTTCAAATCGGAATCCAAAACCACTATGTCATGGTCAGAAATGCCTGGTGTCACATGTGGGCTTTTTACTAGCTGAGGATGGTTAGTGAAAATTAGGTCCAAACAATTTTCACCCCTAGACGATTTATGATTAATTTGTGTGAGGGACTGGTCAGCTGCTATCCTCAACATTTCCCTTGCTTGTACAGGGAATCGGCATCCAGCTGGAATCCTGTCTTCTTCCCAGTCAACCTTAGCCAGGTTGAAATCTCCTCCCATTAGCACTATGCCGTCACGTGCTGGACCATCTGGTAGTTTATCAAGCGACTTTTCTAGCTCTAACACTGGCTGAGTCATTAGATGGTTGTCTATTTAGCTTCCTAAATAAAGTTTTTTGGCACCTGTAATTTGGACTGATGCCCACACAATTTCACAATTAGAGTCCATTTCCTTACATTCGGAAGAAATGCAATAAATGCTCCACCTCCAGTACTATCAGTGCGATCTTTTCTATACACCGCATATTAGTGTGTGCATGAGTCTGGGGGTTGGGCCGTTAGGTTGCACAGGGTTCCCATTTACACCTGAAATCAAGGAAAAACTGGAAAAGTGAGATCATGTTTCCCAGTCAGGAAAAAATCAGAGGGAATGTGATAAATTTGAGAAAAATCAGGGAATTTGATAAATTTGACAACATTTCAGGGAAAAATCAGGGAATTTAAATATTTACAAAAAAATAGTGCATTCACATTTCTTAACATTTTTTTTTAAAAATAATTATGTACATTTTATCTACTACATGATTTATAACGTGCCTAATATTGGCCTCACTATTCCTCAACACCCTCTTAAAGGTGATCTATCACCCCTTATATAGTATGAATAATTTTGTGACAAATAAATCAAAGTTGCCACAAGGTGGGGCACAAGTGTTTTCTTATATGGGGTGATTGGCTATCATGTGACGGTCACATGATAGCCAATCACCCCGTATATGGGGTGTTTGGCTAACATGTGACCCTCTGAGAGGGTCACATGATAGCCAATCACCCCATATAAGGACATAATTATTCATACCATATAAGGGGTGATAGATCACCTTTAAAGGAATTTGTATCTATAGGCCTAATACTTGAGACTTTAATTTAAAAGGTTATGGCAGCGTATCCTTCAGTTGTGCTCCATAGAAATGTAATCGCTGCTGTTAAAATTAATATACTCTCTGATATAAATATCTGATATAAATTTTTAAAGCTGCCTGTTTGGATAGACGGAGATCGCTCTAGCATTCAGGTTTTATAGAAACAAAATGTTGGTTTCATTAAAGATGGCTGTATGTATGTCTTTATGCAGTGTATTTACAGCATGCTGGAGATATAAATAAACAAACAGCGTTTCTTCACAGTTAAGGACTATATCCTAAGTGCCCTTTATCATGTTAATCCTTCAGTGTGAAGAGTTACTCAGGGTGTAAAGGTCGAAATTTTCAAAATTGTTTTTAGTAGATTTCGTATTTAAACTGAAATAATTTTTGAAAAATCTGTATTACTTTTGATTTTATGAGTTTTTAAAATTTTCAATTTTAGTTATGTGATCATTTAAATGACGTCACAAATAATTATAACAATTTCGCCTTTATATTTCTCTCGGTTAGGGGGGCACCATTCAATCACCAGGTGAGGATAGAGGGGGGGGGTGGGGCTGGAGTATCTTTGAAATAAATAATTTCGACTAAATTTCCGTGAAATAAATATTTGTGTAAATAAATATGTCGCAAATAAATAGTTAATGACCCTAACAAAATGTTTAACCTTCCCTTCGCTCCGCATTATTAAACATGTTAAATGACCCTGAATTTGTGAAGACCTCCAGATCAATACTGAGCCTAGTTTGGGATCCACCTTGTTGGAAACAGAAATCAAGACTTTGCTTGAGGCAGATGGGGAGTGAAATAACTAATTTGTCCAATTCTAAGTTCTGTAGAGTTTGCATTTTCATATCTCAACTCAAATGGGTCTTAGTGTACAGGTGTGAGGCATTGTAAGGTTGTAACTAGATAGGCCTACATGGATGATGCCAAATTTGTACTTCTGAATGCAAAAGTCGTACATGTATGGTATTTAATAACAAGATTTTTGATCAAATTAAATCAGGGAATTTTTATCAGGATCAGGGAGAATTCAGGGAATTTCATTTTACATTCAGAATGGGAACCCTGTAATGCATGGTATGTCCGGATTATGGGACAGGAGGAAGATGTGGGCAGTGTGAATTCATATCCATGGATGAATACGCTGCTGTCAGAGGTTAGATTGTGGTCAGTGTGAATTCATAGGGATGAATACGCTGCTGTCAGTGAGGATAGGATGGATCTGCTAATTAATACTAGAACTATTTTATATATTATACAATTATTCTATAAAATATGTTTTATTGTAAATTTATAAATATTATAAATAAATATAAACAATGATAAAATAAATATTATGAAATATATATTTTAAGCTAAAAAAAGTAATAAACTACTGATAGGCATAGAGCGGGTCGCATCGCGCGCTACAGCTGACAGTCGATCGGATCCTGATGGTAAATAGGCTGAGGTTGGTTGTAAAATAAAAATATTTTGTATTAAATTTTATTCTTGTCACATTCTCTTGAGTTTCTTTGGTCTTGGGCATAGCTGGGTTTGTGACCAAATCCTGGGCAGTGAATAAATCAAATACACGTTTTCAGAAACACAAACCACAGACATGTTTGTCATCTCTATCACCTGGGACTGGTCTTTCAGGGAAACAGTCATTTCCCTGGGGACGTGCAAGAGCAAGACGTGGAACATAGTAGTTCTCAGATACATGTATGCCGCAACCCTTCTCAGAACACTGTACACGTTCACTGGTGGCATTGGTTTCTGGCAGTAGGCCTACCAGTATTAGCTTCATCAAGGTATCAACCTTTTAAATCAAGAAACGATGACCAGTATACAGTGATTTAAAGTAACTGATGACATCCTTCACGGCTGGGTATTTCTCCACCCTGCCTGAGATTGCAGTGAAGGTTTTTTACTGAGCTTCCAGCCTGGCTGAAAGTCATCTCCTTAGAAGGATGTGACGCTCCTCATCTCTGTGGTGTAGTTTACATACATTTATGGCTCATGGTTGCCTTGAAAAAGAGCTGCTCACAGCTAACATACATGTAGATCTTGTAATCAGCCTGAATAAAGCGATCTTCTACGCTTCTATCCGTGTCGTTATCAGTCAAATATTTCGAAGTAAACCTGTCTGCAGTCTGCGGCGTCCAAGGGAACTCCGCTTGTCAGGTTTCTTAGGAGGTATCTCTTTGCAGAGTGGTCACTGTCAGGCCAGTGTTTGTCACTGTTTGGCTGAGAGTGTCGGCATGCTTTAGTATGCACTCGCCAAGGCAAAGTCCAAAGAAAAAATCAACCTTCTCCATACTGGATGATACGCCACGGAACTTGGCTTTCGTGTCTGTGTAAGAGCAGTTCTCAAGGGACCATTCCCACAGTTCCATAAGGACCTCATACACGAAGTTTATAATTATGCTTTGCATTGCTTCTGCCCCAATAATCCACCTGGTTGAGCACAGCAGATGTATACCAGGCCGTGTTGTGTCTTCATCTGATATCGTTTTCTGTTTAACAAAGCTGTGCATCGCATTTAGACGATCTTTCTTTATCAGTTTAGTTATTTCATGTGTAGTATCCGGAGCATCGCATAGACTTTGCACTTTTTGGTAGGGTATTGGGATGATTTCTAGTAGTAGTACTTTTGTCCCCATCCAGGGAGGGTCATTAGGGATCTGTCCCATCTGTTGAATGCTGTGTACGGCATTGTACGGAAGCACTAGTCTACAACGATCATCCAAGGGCAGCTGCAGCCTCCTCGTATCTGGCTATAATCTTTGGGCGGATCGCCAGAGGCGTACCCTGGTTCCTCTGCTCAACAGCAGAGCCAATGCAGCACCCGCACCATTGCTGGCGCTGGTGTAGGCCATGGTAGCCTTAAATAACCGGCAAAAGCGTGTTTGATGACATTAGGTCTCTCTCGCAGGGAATGAATGGAGTTACCCTTCCTATTGTCACTGGGGGCTATCCGACCCGAGGATAGCGGAGCTTCGCGAAATGCCTCCGGAGTTTCAGCATTAAATTGCACAGCGAAACCCAAGTCTTATCGTATTACAATTTCACTTAAAAGACCATTTGTGCCAAAATGTGACGTAAAGCAATGATTTACTACAACTACTACCTTAGATATGAAAGGGTGTATCTGCCACTTTGCAAAGTGGCAGATACACCCTTTCATATCTAAGAGGACGAATTGTTATAATATTAAAGGAACTCAATTAGGCTAAAATAAAGGTGATTTTATTTTGGCTTCATAAAGGGACTAACTCAGGCTAAAATCATAAAAAAATTGGTGATTTTATTTTGGCTTCTTATATGATGTAAACATGCCCATAAACTAGAACTGCAAAAGTTGTTTATTTTTTTGTGCTGAGCATTTACCAGTTAGACTAGAAATAGAGACGAGATTCCCGTATTTCTTATTTTGGACATGCATCTCACCTATGTAGTTCTGCTGGTAGTACATCTACAGGTACATTGTCCAGAGGGACAACTGGTGGAACCTTATCTGAGAGTAGTGTAGTAGACTAACTATAGTAGTAGATAAGCTACTATCAGAGTGTAGAGCAGCCACTGGTGGACATTCACCTAAAGGTAGCGGTTCAGCAGCAGAAGAGTGTAGAGCAGCCAATTGTGGACATTCACCTGAAGGTAGCGGGTCAGCAGCAGGAGAGTGTAGAGCAGCCAATGGTGGACATTCACCTGAAGGTAGCAGTTCAGCAGCAGGAGAGTGTAGAGCAGCCATTGGTGGACATTCACCTGAAAGTAGCGGCTCAGCAGCAGGTGTACTATCACATTCAGAGTGTGGAACAGCCAATGGTGGACTTTCATGTGAAGGTGACGGGTCAGCATTTGATGAAATGAAGAACATTTTCCCATTTCTACTAGTTTCTTAGCTTGATTGACAATTGAATATCTGAAGCTAGGTGTAGACTCTATTACGTTTTTTTTGTGTTTTTTGTCCCTACTATGTCTGATGCTGTTTCGATTCTCACATTAATCGTTAGTTTGTTATGCCCACTGCTGCGATTGTCTGAGTTTTCGTTGATTCTCCTCATATGTCTATGTGTTACTCTTTGCTTGAATAAAACTGGTTTAGTAGTTTCTGGGACATGTTTCTGCTTATGTTTTTGGCTACATATTTTCCCGATGTAGGTAAGTGTGTTGTCTGTGTGCAAAATCGAAGTGCTGTGTTCCCACAAGTGGCTTTGTTGCTATTAGTTCGGGATACACGGGCCTGAAAATTGTATTCGAAAAAACTTCATTTGAGGTGTTATCCAGAACATCTTGAGTTGTTTGCATCAAAATCTAATGTCAGTTTTGGGTGAGATCGTTAATTGTCGTAAATTATGACGGACGGAATGCTACATGTATGTACACTACTCAGAATAAAGATATATCCTTTCTAAATTACAAAATTATTATTCTTAATTGTAGCTGATTTCTAAGCTCTTCAATCACCTTTTTTCCGGAAACAAAATAATTTTTCTTTTCTGCATATTTGTCTCCTGATATCCACTTGAAATAACACAATTCCGAAACACTATCAATGTCATCCATAATTTCTTGAATACCCGAAATTTCAGGACAAACTTCACAAATACCATGAATACATTTTTCATTTTCTATCAAACACAAGTCTTTTCAGCAAGTCATCTCCACATTCAATTTCCATCAAACTTTCTTTAAGAGAGATGCTCTGATTAATTGCAGCCTTCTTTATGCATTCAACAAGAAATATAATGATTTTGCAATATCCACAACAACAATACTCATTTGGAGTATTTTGTTGAAAAAAATATGACATTCTCTCTTTATAATCTTCTATAGTCATGATAGTAGGTTATACGAGATACTGAACTCCTCATCAAATGTTTTATTTATCATAGGAAGGATGTCATTTAATTCCCATAATAAGTAATGCTTCTCTTTGTATAGTTTTTCAGCATCTATTGGGGTACCGGGATCACTGTTAGTAATAGTACTTTTCGCTCCCACCCAGAGAGGGTCATTAGGGCTCTGTCCCGTCAGTTGCATGCTGCTTGGCATGGTACGGGAACACTAGTCTACAGCAATCATCCCAGGGAAGCTGCAGCCTCCTCGTATCTAGCCATATTCTTCGAGCGGATTGCCAGTGGCGTACCCTGGTTCCTCTGCTCAATTGCGGAGCCAATGCAGCTCTCGCATCAGTGCTGGTGCTGGTGTGTGCCGTGGTAGCCTTAAATAACCGGAAATGACGTGTTTGATGACATTAGGTCTCTCACGGGGAATGAATAGAGTTACCCTTTCTATTGTTACCATGGTTACTCTGGGGATTATTCGACCCGAAGATAGCGGAGCTG
This sequence comes from Flabesymbios commensalis, assembly GCA_964017125.1. NCBI lineage: Eukaryota > Metazoa > Annelida > Polychaeta > Terebellida > Flabelligeridae > Flabesymbios > Flabesymbios commensalis. The sequence goes on along the minus strand of OZ024905.1, from coordinate 65,269,475 downwards.
CGCGAAATGCCATGGAGTTTCAGCATTAAATTGCACCCCGAAACCCAAGTCTCTGGTCGTCTGGACATGTCTGAGGGTAGATCCCCTAGACATTCCCAGAACCCCTTACCGGGCGCGCAAAGTAAAACGCTCTCAATAACTCACCATGCCCTAAAGCAATGATTTACTACTAGTCTACTACTTCTACTTCAGCATCTTTTCCCCCACAATTAACATGTCTTTCCTTCCTGGAGATGTGTAGCTTATGCCCGGTCTTTCCAGGTATGCTTTTATTTATTTTCTTTTTTGTCATCTAATTTTTCCGGCCGAACTACATTTGTTTCTGAAAATTGATGCCTACTTTCTGTGAATATCTGTTTTTTGCTTTCCTTATCTAAGTCTCCTATCCAAGTCTCCTGGACAATTCGGTAGAGCTGTTGCAACCTTTTTAATACTTGTACCCAGTGATTGTCTATAATCAAATGTTCTTATATTTTCACAAACATTTCCCCTCTCACAGCATGAATCTTTTTTTTGCTCTACTTATCATTATCCATCTTGCATGTTATCCTTTGTTTATTCTTTCTTTCATTGTCTTTCAAATTTTTCTCCGTTATTTTCAGATGAAAATCATCCTCTTCTTCAGATGTTTTCTTCTTTTTTCGCTCTTTCTGCACCACAAAAAGGCATTGCTAAAATAATTATTTGGACTAATACACAAAATGCTGAAAAATACCGATATTATATAACCCAGTTGTATTTATTGTAATACACATCATTTATTATAAGCAGCTTAACATATAGGTAATAATTTTTAGAAGAGGCTGAAATGTATTACGTACATGTAGCCCTACATACAAAAATTAGGCTGCTGAGTTATTGAAAGCTCAAAAAGACTAAAATACTCAGACAAGGTCACCCATCTTTGATCTAGACCTGTATTTTCCTCAGATGCACTTCGGTTTCAAATATGAAGACTAGGTTAAAAAATAAGAAAATATTGTGCATGAAACTAATTTTGAGTGTCAAACTACTGTGATCTTGATCCTTGAAATCAGTCAATTTAACTCACCATTGAACCACAGCTGTATTTTCCCTAGGTGCATCTAAATACCAAATGTGAAGACTAATTCAAAGCATCCAAAAAATACGACACATCAAAGGAGTTTTAGCTATTATATGCTGTGAGCTTGGTCAATAAAATGGGTTAAGGTCAGTCGTCTTTAACCTCAAGTTGTAAACTCGACCTGTAGTTTCCTCAGGTACACTACGTCTTGGGTTTGAAATAAGAAAACTACAGCTTGAAAAAAATCTAAATAAACGTTTTTGAAACTAATTGTGAGTGACAAACTGTTGTGACCTTGACCCTCAAAATAGGTCAAAGTCACTCATTTTTAAACTGTACTTTTATCTGTATGCCAAATATGAAGACTCTACCTCAAACGGTTCAAAAGATATAGCCTACCCTTCGGCTTCTCCTCTCCCCCAGATATACGGACAGCACATTTGTTCAGGGTCACTACTCCTATCCACATGATCCATGTGCGTAACTGGCCATAATCTTTGGGTGGATTGCCATTGGCCTACCCTGGTTCCTCTGCTCAACAGCGGAGCCAATGCAGCCCCCGCATCATTGCATGCGCTGGTGTAGGCCTAAATAACCATCAATAGCGTGTGTTGGCATTAGGTCTCTCACGGGGAATAAATGGAGTTACCCTTCCTATTGTTACTCTGGGGACTATCCAACCCGAGGATAGCGGAGCTGCGCGAAAGGCCACGGAAATTCAGCATTAAATTGCACAGCGAAACCCAGGTCTCCGGCTGTCTGGGCATGTCTGGGGATCCCCTAGACATGCCCAGAAGCCCTTATCGGGCGAGCAAAGGAAAACGCTCTCAATAACCAATCTATTAACTTCTGCTTCCTCATACTTCACATAGCCATCACATACCACTTAGTCTGGGGGGGAGGGTGTTACCTCCACGTGGTCCCCCTGGTAACTTCTTTTAGAAGGCTAAACACACCCTCAACCTGTTTGCCGTGGGCTGCATCCCGTATAGGTGGGAGAAGGGATCCTGGTGGTTGAGGGCGTAGGAGCCTGCGGACTCTATACTCCCAACACACCACTTTGGCCCTTATCTCATTGAGACGGGTGGTCTGGTGGGCCCGGCCAGATCAATCGGCTAGTCTCGTTGATCTAGTGTCCATTTTTGTCTATTATCATCTCATCTCATTAGCAATCATCCAAGACAAAGTGAAAGGTAGCGCCAATCCCATTTTTATATACACGATTGTGGACACTAGATGGCGATGGCTCATGGGCTAATCTGGTGAAAGGATGTGTACTGCGGTTATTGCAACTGCTGTTCTTTTGCTATGAGTATATCACCCTGGTAGCTCTGACAATACTTCCTGCTGGTTACCGCGGGCAGGTTGCCCCCTTGTAGGGCTCCGTGGTGGGTGGAGAGCCAGGGTGATGAAAAAACAACACAACACACCATGGATACCGGACAGAATAAACCGACAAAGCGAAAAAATTCTGATGAAGAAGATTATGATAGTGACCAAGCATACCTTGAAAGGTATAAAAAGACCAGGGAGGAAATTCTGAAAGCAAAATTATATTTTCCGAGATTTTTGATGATGACGTCTGGAGATGATGAGAAATCTCTCTCCAGACTCTCAACATTTGCCATCCAAAAGGGAATCCAGGGCTTGGTAGGAGAGCCTAAAACCATCAAAAGGCTGCGCTCTGGCGACCTCTTAATAGAGGTCGACAGAGAAACGCATTCTACCAAGCTTCTAGCAGTTACGGAATTGGCCCAAGTGCCTGTGAAAGTATCACCACACAGGACACTAAACACCTCAAAGGGAGTTCTCAGGACTCCTGAGCTCAAAAATACAACTAGAGAGGAATTATTGACACAGCTCAAAAAACAAAGAGTCACTGACGCACGTATGGTTACCATTAAAAAAAACGGAGAAATGATTAGAGTAAACACTGCCATTCTCACTTTCAATCGGCCAACTCCACCGGCCACCTTAAAGGTTGGATTTGAGAGATGTACCGTTCAGCCATACGTGCCCAGCCCTTTGAGGTGTTTCAAATGCCAACAGTTTGGACACCACCAAGATAACTGCAGTAAAGCGAAGGTGTGCGCAAAGTGTGCACAACCTGACCATCAAGACACCGCCTGCACATCTGCAATAAAATGTGTCAACTGTAATGGTGAACATACGGCCTATTCCAAAAATTGTCCCAGATGGATTACAGAGAAGGAAATCCAACGTGTTCGCACAGAGCGAAAGATTTCCTTCCCTGAAGCTCGGAAAATTGTTGAAGGGATTAACAAACAACCATCATTTGCCAGTGTTGTCGCGAAGCAGGTTGTGTCGGTTGGTTGCCAGACTGATGCAGTAGAGATCAGATCTGCAACTGGTGCAACAAATGTTTCCGCAACACCTGTATCCTCTTCATCAAAACCTAATACAAGCAAAGATACCTCCACTGCCAAAAAACAAACTATGATCAATAAAAATACAACAACAGCAGCTACCCCTACTGCCCCAAAGCCACTGGCAAATAGGGATTCAAAACAAACAAAAAATGGCAAAACAAATAATAAAGACAAGAACAAAGAAACTGTAAATAAACCACCAATAGCTGAACAAACAAAACAAATTAACAAGAAAAGCACAAATAAAGGCAGTGGTCGAATGCCCAAGGGCACTGATGACCCGATCGCTACGTATAATAGATACGAATCCATGGAGTGTGTAGATGGTGATGAAAGCAGCGATAGCGAGGTATTTGTATCTCCCGACACCGTCGCTGCACTCCAAGCAAAGATAAAACCAGGGAGGCATAAACATTCATAATGGCCCACAAAATTATACAATGGAATTGTCGAGGTTTAAGATCTAATTACAATGACCTGGCTATTCTTCTGCAGGAACACAGCCCATCGGCTGTGTGCCTGCAGGAGACTAACTTAAAACCTAACACTAACATAAGTTTTAAAAACTATTCAATAATCAATTGTTTTGGCCCTGCCAATAATGAAAGGGCCTGCTGGGGGGTTTCCATCCTTGTAAAGGATGGGACACCACATCAACAGATCACGTTGAATACAACTTTACAGACTGTGGCGGTTAACATAAACTGTCACAGGCCAATGACGATATGCTCTGTTTATTTACCGCCGAGCCGCTCAGTAGATGTTGTGGAATTGAGGCAGCTGGTAAAACAATTGCCCAAACCCTTCATGCTACTTGGAGATTTTAACGGGCACCACACAATGTGGGGCTGTAGGGACATCAACCCACGGGGCAGAATAATAGAAGACTTCCTCTCAGAGGAAAATCTCCGCATTTTTAATGATGATACTACCACCTATTTGCACCCTGCTTCAGGATCTGCAACAGCCATTGACCTATCCTTGTGTGATCCCGATTTATATTTGGATTACACTTGGAGGGTCAACGAGGATCTCTGTAGCAGTGATCATTATCCTATATTTATAGAGAGCAACAACTCTATTGTTGAAGAAAGAGTGCAGCATTGGAGGCTGCACTGAGCAGATTGGGAGGCCTTCCAACAGTCTTGTGGGGAGAGCCTCACAATCTCTCAATTTGAGAATGAAGAGGGGGTTGATGACCCTATAGCCCTTTTTACAGCCAAGTTACACAATATAGCAGATAAAAGCATACCCAAAACCTCGACAGTTCCCAAAAAACTCGACAAACCCTGGTTTGACGAAGGTTGCCGAAAGGCAATAGACAAAAGGAAAAAACCCTTGCAAAAATTTAAAAAACATCCAACTAGACAAAACCTTGACGGATATAAGAAAGATTACGCTAAAGCTCGCCGCACAATCAGTGAAGCCAAGCGGCAATCTTGGAGAGCATATGTCTCCACACTAAATAATAATACATCGGCAAAACATACTTGGCAAATGCTGCGCAGAATCAGTGGCAAGAGGAAAGATAAAACCATCAAGTACCTTGTCACTGATTCTGACACAATAACCAATAAAACGGATATTGCAGAAACGCTGGCGACATCCTTCGCTGCTAAATCATCGCCAGATCATTATCAGGAAAAATTTCGAAAGATTAGGGACAAGGAGAAGGAGAACGCATTGGACTTTGAGTCAGATAATGACGAAAAGTACAATGTTGATTTCTCTAAACGAGAATTAATTAAATCTATCGCTCAGGCAACTGATTCGGCAACTGGCCCTGATGAAATTCACTACCAGTTTCTGAAACATTTGCCTGATGTATCACTTGATCTGTTGCTTCTACTCTTGAATGATCTGTGGCAATCTCAGGATTTCCCAGATGGATGGAGAGAAGCAACAGTGATCCCGATCCCTAAACCTGGAAAAGATCGAACAGATCCTAATAATTATAGGCCAATAGCATTGACAAGTTGTCTTTGCAAAATCATGGAGCGCATGATCAATCATCGTCCCACATGGTTTTTACAAGACAATAACATAATAACTAAATATCAATGTGGTTTTCAAAAAGGAAAGAGCACCACAGACCATTTGGTCAGACTAGAGACTTATATCCGTCAAGGTTTTGTTAAAAATCAACATACAGTTGGAGTATTTTTTGATTTAGAAAAGGCCTATGATACCACATGGAAGGGTGGTATCATGAAAGATCTCCATGAAATGGGCCTGAAGGGTAGATTACCCTTATTCATTGATAATTTTTTAAAGGGGAGGAAATTTAAAGTCCGCTTAGACAACACCCACTCTTCACTAAATTCACAGGAGGAGGGTGTCCCACAAGGTAGTATCCTTTCACCAACTCTATTTACCGTTAAAATAAACAGTATAATTGATGCTTTATCAGACGATATTGAAAAATCATTATATGTTGATGATCTTGCTGTTTACTGCCAGTCAAGCAATATGGCAATAATTGAGCGGCGCCTGCAAGGTTGCCTCAATAAGTTGGTGACTTGTGCGGATGAGAACGGCTTTAAATTTTCTCCCACAAAAACTTTATGTGTACATTTTTGTAAAAAAAATGGCTTACAGCCTGAGCCCGATCTCAAACTATATGGACAACAGCTTCCTGTTGAAGAGCAGGTCAAATTTCTTGGTCTTTTTTTCGACAAGAAGCTCAGTTTTACTCCACACATCAAATATATGAAAGATAAGTGTAGGAAAGCATTACAATTGCTACGAGTTATATCCAGCAAGGATTGGGGTGGTGACCGGACAACCTTACTGAGGATTTACCGGTCTCACATCAGATCCAAACTGGATTATGGTTGTATTGTTTATGGTTCAGCGAGACGATCGTACTTAGCAGTACTTGATCCAATCGCGAACCAAGGTTTGAGATTATGCTCAGGGGCATTTCGAACATCACCAATCGAAAGTCTTCAGGTGGAGACCGGTGAGCCCTCTTTAGAGACTCGCCGGTTGAAGCTGAGCCTGCAATACTATATGAAGATGAAAGCAAATCCTGAGAACCCGGCATACTCGTGTGTTGTCAACCCAGAGTACAAGAGACTGTTTAACAACAAGCCAGGGACTATACCTACTTTGGGTATAAGGCTTCAACCCCATCTGGAGGACATGGAGGTGGAGCTCGACGCAATTAGCGTTGTGCGCCCACCAGAATGTCCACCCTGGCTTCTCCAACAGCCTAATATACTTTTTAACCTCTCAGATCTCAGGAAAGGAGACACCTGTCCCCTTGTCTTCCAGAGCATGTTGCTTGAGTTATTTTGTAGATTTCCGAGGCACCGGAAGGTGTATACTGACGGATCAAAGGAAGACAAGAGGACAGCTATGTCCTTTGTCTGTGATGATCATGAATTTAGTTGCCGCATTAACGATGAGGCTTCAATTTGCACAGCAGAGCTGTTAGCTATTGAAGCTGCCATCGAATACATCTGGGATAGTAATGACGAGGAGTTCATGATCATCACAGACTCGCTATCTTCATTGCAGGCTCTTAAGAGTCAAAAACTCAACAACCCAATTGTTTCCAATATTTTGCATATGTGTCACTACTTGTCTGGGCACAAGGACATTATTTTTTGCTGGGTACCCAGCCATATTGGAATACAGGGTGATGAACGGGCTGATGTTTTGGCCAAGGCTGCCCTGGATAAGACAAAACAGTTTTATTATATACCATATACTGATTTCAAGTATAACATCTCTGTCTACCTTGATGACATTTTGCAAGGTGAATGGAACATCAATGTCACCAGCAAATTGTTCGAGGTACAACCAAGCATTAAGCGATCTTTTACACCAATGGAACGCCGAAGAGATGACGTTGTCTTATGCAGGGCCAGAATTGGCCATGCCTATTTCACAAACGGCTATTTATTGAGAGGAGAATTGCGACCTATATGCTGCAATACTCGTCTCACTGTAAGACATGTCCTTCTCAGTTGTGCGAAATATGCGCACATCAGAAGGAAGTATTTTGCATTTAATTCCTTATTTGAGCTATTCAGGGACACCCCTGCTGGTTTTATTATTCAGTTCCTTCGGGAATGTAACCTATATTCTATGTTTTAATTATTGGACTTAGACTTGTAGTTTTTACACAATCACTCCAATTTCATGGAGATATAGTGACTTGATAAGTCGTTCATTTTATAATCACTTCATATTTTACATTATTTATACTGATATTTTTATACTCATTAAACTGTGTTATAGTGCAGGCGCTACAACATGTCATCAGACTCGTTACATATAGGTGCCAGGAGCATCGTCATCTTATCATATCAAACATTTTAAACTGAATATTTTAGTACGATCATGCTTTTATTGGCTTTGTCTTTCCTTTACTACTTTAACTATACAATATGGGATATTGTAATACCTGGAATTTTCACTTAAATGGCCATACTGGCCGAAAAGTGAAGTAAAGCATTTTACTTACTTACTTACTTACCACTTAGTCTAGACTCTATTCTGGCTAACTGAAGTCCATGCGGACATTATGAGTAGAATTTGGAGACATCATCATTCTTATAGGAAATTTCCATCAGAATTCGGAGATCACTGTCTCCAAGCTGAAATATTATCCGATCACCTACAAATTAAACATTTTCAAAATGGCCGCCACCACAATGCTACCACAAATAAAACAATCTTAATAACTGGCTTAGAAAATATTAAATACCCTAGAATCATAAATATTTGGGTGCAGATTAGTTATTACGAACATCCTTTGTGCATGTATTAATTGTCCAAAATTCAAAATGGCCACAAAAAGACTATACATGATGGTCACATTACATTGTTAACGTTCTCGATCTCTTCATGATTTACATTGTGTGTTTTAATCTTTTAGCTACCAATGTTAAATTAATATATACATGCCTAGAAAGATGTATTTAGTTGGAAATAACTTGATATTTCCACATTAATCACATGACTCTTGTACTGAGCGATGCATCTATCACTGAAAATGGTGAACGTACTTTAATTTGGTGGTCGATCTCTTTAAGTACTGTAGCGTCGACAGCTTGGGAAAAATGATTTACAGCATGGTGGTCATTATTAATGTTATCCCAGAACACTATAATAGAGTTTCTCACAGTACCCTCAGCACTGGGGTACTGGGATGATTGCTAGTAGTAGTACTTTTTGCCCCATCTGGGGAGGGCCATTAGGGATCTGTTCCATCTGTTAGATGCTGTGTACGGCATTTTACGGAAGCACTAGTCTACAGCAATCATCCAAGGGCAGCTGCAGCCTTCTCGTATCTGGCTATAATCTTCGGGCGGATTGCCAGTGGCGTACCCTGGTTCCTCCGCTCAACAGCGGAGCCAATGCAGCACCCGCATCAGTGCTGGCGCTGATGTAAGCCGTGGTAGCCTTAAATAACAGGCAATAGCGTGTTTGACATTAGGTCTCTCACGTGGGATAAATGGAGTTACCCAGAGGGAGTGATCCTTTCTATTGTTACTCTGGGGACTATCCGACCCGAGGATAGCGGAGCTGCGCGAAATAACACAGAGTTTCATCATTAAATTGTACAGCGAAACTCAAGTCTCCGGCCGTATGGGGGTATATCCCCTAGACATGCCCAGAACCCCTTATCGGTCAAGCGAAGGAAAACACTCTTAATAACCCACCATGCCCTATCACCCCCACCCGCACATCAGCATCTGTACATCATTCATCTCATCAATTGATTACAACGTTTTTATCGTATTATAATGTCATTTAAAAGACCTTTTGTGCCGAAAAGTGACGTAAAGCAATGATTTACTACTACTACCCTCAGCAGTGTTGTAATAGCTCACAACAGGGTGCATGGAAATCTGTCCTGGAGCATAAAAAGCTGCTTTGATTTCGCCTTCATAAAGTGTAGTCCAAATTCTTCGCAAAATCCATAACCTGCAGCAACCATCCATGAGGCAGATTACTTTTAAGTTTTGAAAACTGAAAGTACTGCCACTGTACAGTGAACAGGTGCTGAATGAAGATGACATTTTGCAATGGAGAAATGATGTCTGAGTTGAGCTCATCCATTAACTTTTGCAGGGACTCTTTCTCTGTAACTAGCTTCCGCCTGGTCTTGCCATTTTCAGTAACCCTCTTCCAAGCACACCACACCACACCACATCAGATAGCTGAGAAGTTGAAGTATCCTAGCAATGTATGGCCAAAGTCAGAACACTTGTCACATGACATCTTCACGCATTCGATACGGTGGAATCGTACAGAATCAGGCCTCTGACAAAGAACGATATCCAGCATGTCAAATTCCGATGCTTGTTTTTTTCTTGGGTCCGCAACTAATTTTCAAATTGTGAGTAATTTGAACCGGACATTAATGCAATAGGTGCACACACAAAATTCACGATGCTTGGTACTCAGCAGTCTCAATGATCGTGCCTTAGCAAATCGTGAGTAGCTAATATTTTGGTCAGGAAACTCTTTCAAGAACTTATTGTGCGCAGACTACACAATGACTTGCATCAGGTACCCTGGTCCTGCCTTCGTTGCATATCTTTTTGTGGGAGAACTCGGCTAATGTCCTCCTGTTTGTATAATCGCGTGTACTTTCACAAGACTGAATTTTGCTGAACGTTTCTTTTTCACTGGCAGGAAACTAGAATTTCTGCCTATGCCCAGAGCAGAACTGACGACCCGCTTACTATATTTCTTACGCAATTTCGGGACCAAATTGTAAATAGCGTGCTTCACTGATTTATCCTCTTTTTTTTCAAACTGACCAAGCTCTCCTTCACTATTGGAGACGATCTTATTCTGGTGCAAGCGCTTTATGGGCCTGTTGGTATTAAGAGTGACAATGGCCTTCCTTTTCCTGGGGCTTAGTCTACAGCAATTATCCAAGGGCAGCTGCAGCCTCCTCGTATCTGGCCATAATCTTCGGGCGAATTGCCAGTGGCATACCCTGGTTCCTCCGCTCAACAGCGGAGCCAATTCAGCACCCGCATTAGTGCTGGTGCTGATGCAGGCCGTGGTAGACTTACATAACCGGCAATAGAGTGTTTGACATTATCCTTCCTATTGTTACTCTGGGGACTATCCAACCAGAGGATAGCGGAGCTGCGCGAAATGCCACAGTGTTTCAGCATTAAATTGCACAGCGAAACTCAAGTCTCCGGCCGTCTGGGCATGTCTGGGGGTATATCCCCTAGAAATGCCCAGAACCACTTTTCGGGCGAGCAAAGGAAAACTCTCTCAATAACCCACCATGCCCTATCACCCCCACCCTCACATCATCATCTGTACATCATTCATCTCATCAATTGACTACAACATTTTTATCGTATTACAATGTCACTTAGAAGACCATTTGTGCCGAAAAGTGACGTAAAGCAATGATTAACTACTACTACTACTACTGTAGGACTTGCACTGTGAGAGTGTGAAAGAATATGAATTAATATTATTGACTGTTCGATTATAATGGCTATCACTCTGTATAACAGTATAGTTATACTGGATTCATAGTCATTATAATGCTACATGGAATTAGATCTGGATTAACAAGATCTCTGAAATTAGCGGTAAATTATGATTTAAAACCACATTTTAATACCGCTTAAAACCCCCACGATGCATTTAAGCATAATTTTGCATCTCTTAAGAATGACTTTATCTCCTAACACCTAGGTTTTTAGAACGAAAAAAAAAAATATGGAACTGTTTTAATAATAACAATATATATTTTTTCCTATTTGTCACCCACTTCAAGTCATCTTCATCCACTACAAGCCCAGAATTGCGACATCATTTCGCGGCTTGTAGTGGATGACGATGACAATGGTATATTCAGGCTTGAAAGGGTTAATAGGGATAGTAATTTAAAAGTGATCCATATTTTGAATTTGATGGGCCTGTTTAGCAGCAATTGAGTATTGATCAGTTGGTTGTAATTTATAAGTTTTTAGGTATATCTGTATATAGTATGGTGTTAACGGGAACAAGTGATTGAAAATTACTAATATTTGTTTAAATTGAGCCCAAACATTTACAAATCTCGGATGTTTAAAACGTTCGTTTCGTTCCCAATAACATTGATTTAACCTGCTAATAAAACAGATGAAAAACGACAATACTCGTGATTAGCGGATTTAAAGTTAAATAAGAATGATACACTATGATGATTATTATTACAAGGCCGGATCCATATTAAATACGGCCATGTAGCCTTCCCCGCGTAGTCATGGCTCTGTTTCCTTCCCTTTCTCCGTTTCCCGTGCGGTGTGTGCGCTTTGTCTGCGGCCTCTTCATCCACAGCCGACGTTGTTTCAACGCACCGCGTCGCTCGGGTCAGATTGACTACGGTTGGCTGGAGGCAGGGCCGTCACTGCCAAACACATACACAACCTGGCCTGATGATCGATTTTGTCCACGATTGCTGCAGCATGCCAATCTTGTGCAGAACGCGCTGTTTTGTTATTCCTTCTCCGTGTGGGTACGGAGGCCAGGCGGGGGGACCGGATGCTTTCTTTGTTATATACCGCCTGTTCGTCTTATACGCGCACATGGCGTAAGAGGTGGCTTTATTGGACTGAATTACTTTAACGGTAAAACGGCAATCGAGGTGTGTGACTAGCTTTTTGACGACTCCCATCACCAGGTGAGGTAAGCTGTTCTTTATTGATTGCACTAGAGCTTCGTTATAATAAATGAAACCTGTGCAAATCTAATCTATAATTAGCTATGTAGTTGATTTAGCTACTTCCATAACTGCGCATTTCTGATAATAGTCTGCTACTACGAAGTTGAGCGCATTGCGAATATGGGTTATCGCGTCTTTACTCTAAATGAATCATGAGACCCATATAACTTCTTTGCACCTGGTTTATAGCCAACCGCTGGCTGTTTATATATGTGTACCTGTGAACATCGATTTATTATTAAGTTGGGAGACATTACCACGTGAGCTGGCACGATTTAATGCTAAGCTGTGAAGTTTTTAGTGGTTAGTAATATTGTCACATTCGAAAAAGTATTGTCAAACAGCGATGATTATCTACAAACATGACAAATAATGTGTTGAAATCAATATGGAGCACGTCCCAATATAGCAGACGATGTTTGTAGGCCTATGTACATTACATTAGGGAGTTATTGACACATCATATGGTTGCATGCGTCTAACGTATACACACGTGGTGCCACGCTAGGAATCGTTATATGGCCAATGTCGCCGTTATTTTGATATTCCCCCTTTTGATCTTTTTTTCTTTCCATAACTTGAATAATTGGAAATAAAATTCGTGTCAAGATTTGTGATCTGTTCTTATTTCACCCTTACAGATCATCTGTACATCATTCATCTCATCAATTGACTACAACGTTTTTATCACACAATCACTCCAATTTCATGGAGATATAGTGACTTGATAAGTCGTTCATTTTAAAATCACTTCATATTTTACATTATTTATACTGACATTTTTACACTCATTAAACTGTGTTGTAGTGCAGGCGCTACAAAATGTCATCAGACTCGTTACATATAGGTGCCAGGAGCATCGTCATAGCATATCAAACATTTTAAACTGAATATTTTAGTGCAAACATGTTTTTATTAGCTTTCTCTTTCCTTTACCACTTTAACTATACAATATGGGGTATTGTAGGAATTTTCACTTAAATGGCCATACTGGCCGAAAAGTGAAGTAACGCAGACATTTTACTTACTTACAACGTTTTTATCGTATTATAATGTCACTTAAAAGACCTTTTGTGCCGAAAAGTGACGTAAAGCAATGATTTACTAAGTACTACTACTTCACCATTACAGCGCGGAGATCGAGTCTAAAGCGGAAAAAGTTAGGCTTTGGTCTCCATAGTTTGCATAAAAGTATTTCAGCGCTTTAAGGGTTAATATTTGTGTGGATCAGCATCGTCTGTAGGTGATCATTGCGAAAGATGGATGCATGTAGCTGGATCGCGTAATGTTTTACTGCAATACACCGTTGATTAAAACAATCATCTTTCTTTATCATGTTTATGTGGTTTTAAATTATCACTGTCATTTTGTGTAGCCAGGTAAATAGGTTTTAAGTCAGTGACATTTGAACCAATTAAACGCGAAGCACGACTATAGTAGTTTTTAATCTGTTTTACTAACAGGTTTAACCCTTTAACCGCCGGTGTCGCATATATTCGGGTTTTCATTTTTTATTGGCACATTAAGTACCACCATGTTTAAAATAAAATGTGACATCAATCAGCAATATTTAAACACTGTTGACCACCATTTTGTCAAATCTGAACAATTTTCACTCACTTGAAGTTGTGGATCGCGTCAGCGAGACACAACTTCAAGTGGGTGAAAATTCAGATCGAATATTTTGGCGGTTAAAGGGTTAACGTTAAATCACTGTCATTGAGCAGGAAATGTGGATTTAAATATTAAGATTGGCCTCAAGATAAACACAGACAACCTCTAGCGACTGTATTTTTAACCCTTTCAGCGCGGGGACCGACTTCAGACGTCATATTGTGACGTCTAAGGACGATCCTCGCACTAAAATGGGTAAAATATTTATAATAGCCTTCCACCCATAATATGTGTATTCAAATGAAGCTGAAAAAGCTAACATTTATGATGATTTTAAATTCAAATAAACTTTGTTTTTTGTTGTAATTAGGTAGTTCAGAGCTATTGTGTTGCACACGTTCATTTCTTCTAGATAAGCTATGCGTTATCACTAGATCATTCATTTTAAAAGTGAAATCCGACACTTACTTAGAATACTGACTACCCATCTTAAGTGTGTCACTGTGTGTTACACAACACAAAGTCACATACCTGTAGGATGGGCAGCTTGTGTATGCCCGGCTGTTCTTCTTCCTGGATCGCAAAGAATCCACCTACCCTACTCTCCATCAAATAACAATACAACGACGGAGCAATTATTTCTACGCCTAATACACAATAAAATTCATCAGCTGTGTCGCTAATCCATATGCCTTTAGAAACGAACACGTTCCCTTCCGGATTTATTGACTATATGGAAGTCTTTTATCTAGTCTGATCGTTTTGAACGTATAGGTGCTTTGATCATGGTCTCATCAAATTTCTTAGGCTGATTATTTTAGTGTGAGATTAGTTTGGTCTTTTTACTTTACACTTTTATTATACAAAATAGGATTTAATCTACTATGAATAATATTGTCACTTAAATGACCGAACTGGCCGAAAAGTGACGTTAAAAATCAAACTTACTCAAGATTACGATGTTGCTCAGCCGATTATTTTTTTTGTTTTAATTTTTTTATTAGCACATTAAATACCAGCTTCTTAACATGTTAAAGATAAAACTTCCCATCAATCAACAAGATTTCAAAATCGTTGACCTCCATTTTGACAAATCTGAATAATTCTCACTCACTTGAAGTTGGGGTTCGCGTCAGCAAAACACAACTTCAAGTGAGTGAAAATTTCAATTACATTATTAGGGGGTTAAAGCGACCACCAGGTGGTTTACGAAAACAAGGGAAAGAGGTAAATCTGATTCTAATACGGTACATAGCTGTGTTTGGCTCCCGCGGCCAAGTAAGTAGCAAGAAACGTCGTTTTATGAAAAAGAATAGTTATTGTGGCCAGCGGGAATGTCTTCACAAATATGGAGAACTGGTGTTTAAGGCCTTAGATTTATCTATCTAATATTTTTAGGTGCCGTAATAAATGTGTTATTATTTTTAAACCATAAGTCTACTCGAGAAACATATCGATTTTCAATCAAATATGTGTCAGATTTCTACGCTTTTCCAGATACAATAACAATACTGCGGTTGTTTTGTTTTTCAAACGAGAAACAAAAATGACGTAGCTCGAATTTATTACTACTATGATCTATCATACATATTCATAGTATTAATTTGTGCCGCGTTTGTAACTCCTAATACAACAATTGACTGGGTTTTTTCTTTAATTTTATATATTAGAATTGCATATCAGTTTATTATATGAAGGCAGAAATGCGTGAGTGACATCGTCTCTTATACATTCAAATTGAAAAAAGCCCTTTGGTCTCCATGGTTTATTCAAAAATATTTCAGCGTTGTAAAGGTTAAAGTGCAAATGAAAGGCTGGTAACGGCTACAGCTCTCTAAGGTTTAACATAATCTATGTAACGAGAACTATTTAGGATTGAAGCTAGTTTTAAAGGTTTCTGCACTCATTTTCACTTTTGACGACAACAGTCGTTTTAACCCTTCATCCGCCGGTGCCGCATATATTCGGGTTTTCATTTTTTTTTAGCACATTAAGTAGCAGATTTTAAATATGTTAAATATAAAATGTGACATCAACCAGCAAGATTTGAACAGAGTTGACCTCTATTTTGTCAAATCTGAATAATTTTCACTTACTTGAAGTTGTGGATCGCGTCAGCGAGACACAACTTCAAGTGGGTGAATATTCTGATTGAATAATTTGGCGGTTAAAGGGTTAAGTCCGGATCGTTTTATTAGGATCTTAAATCACTGTTATTGGGTATGAAATGTATGTTTAAATATAAAGATGTGTAAATGTTTGGTCCCAAATTTAACAAGTTTGAGAAATTTTCAACCAATTGAAGTTGTGGGTCGCGGTAGCGAAACCCAACTTCAATCGGGTGAAAATTTAATTTATTTAATTTCGCAGTTTGAGGGTTAGCATGTTACATGTACCCCATCCTCTGAATTACCATTAAGTGTAATTTAAAATGTAAGTCAGTTTTACTTGGTGGTTCGTGTCTTAATAATGCACATGATATCATGTCTGACTCATCGCATTTGTTCTCTGTTATTGAGTTTAAGTTCTCGCTGCAGATTCTGTTTTTATGTGTGCAATGATATCTGTCATGAAATGAAACGAAATATTGTTGAACTTAAGCAAAAGAGATGATGTAAATGATAAAGTTTCTCTTCGATTTTCTAGACGTCCCATTCTGACGTCTGAAAGGGTAAAACGCACTGCAAGAGTAAAATATTTATAATGGCCGTATACCGCTAACATAGGCATTGAAATGAAGTGGAAAGAAATAACAAAGACATTTATGCTGATTTCAAATTGAAAAAAAAACATGTTGGTCTCTTTGTTTATATGAAAATATTTCAGGGTTTTTTGGGGATTTAAAAGTCATCATTGGTTTAGCATCTTGTGTTGACTTGTTTCATTTGACGACGCAGCATATCGTCCCTTTGGATATGAAAGGGTGTATCTGCCACTTTGCAAAGTGGCAGATACACCTTTTCATAGCCAACGGAACGATGTGCTGATATAATGTATTCGGGAACCTGCAATACGTATTTTACGGTAGTTTAGAGAAGGTCTATTTTCTGTGTAATATATCCAGGCAGAACAGGGCGAGTCACTTCTTCCTGGAGTGGTAATAAAAGCTGTAACATATACGTGACAGAACAGAAATCTCATAGACCTACTTGTTTTCTCTGGGAAAAAGATTTGCCAGAATTAAAACTATCAACTTGAGTCCCGTGAATGGCGTGTTTGTGTGCTGCTGCAGTGAGAATATGTTTTTAAATACATTATGTTGCGCTAGTTTATGCTAGTGTATTTTGCGATTATTTGATATGTATTCAGGTCTAAATGGTCTACAAGAAAATTTGTTTATTCTCCGTTCATTCGTAAAGTTTCAGTAATGTGGAGAGCCTTAGTGACCGAGAGGTAGCGTGCTCGGCCTCGGCCTTTTGTAGGGTAGTGTCACCTGATTCATCTCACCATCCTCATGAAGCTCTCATTCACTCATTTATTCATTCATTCATTCATTTATTCATTCATTCATTCATTCATTCATTCATTCATTCATTCATTCATTCATTCATTCATTCATTCATTCGTTTATTAATTCATTCATTTGCCTCACCATAAAGACAAGCTTAATCTCAGAAGAAGAAAGTTTTATAATTAAATTATCCACTTTTGAGATGGTTCTAGGTTTCGTTATCATCATGACTTGTTCCTTCACACTCACTGATCTAACGACATTTACTTGTGAAGTATATTATCTTACACTATAGAATGATATAGCGCGAACAATAGAAAAAAAAGTTACATTTACGAAGCATTTACATGTACATATACCGAAAAACTTAGGACATTGGTCCAACGTTGTATCAAGGTCATACCAACATCTTGGATTCCGAGCGTATGGCAATATTACTGTTATAAAGTTTAAAATGAAGCATCCAAGGAGTTCCAGACCTACTTTTTCCACGAAAAACATATATATAATAGGAATTAAATTGATTATCAATTTCTCCTTATATTTCCTATAATTTTGTATTGCCGGAGGGCTGGCTCTCTGCAAATTAAAAATAAGTATATACTGTGGTCCTGACCATGATTATCTGTCTGTAAAAATCATCATCTGGAATGCCGCGTCAGCGCTTAACCCTTTGCCTGCTGATCACGACAATAGTGATGTTGTTTTTAATCCTTTTTATTAGCCGATTAAATCACTGTTATTGGGAATGAAATGAATGTTTAAAAATCATGATTTGTAAATGTTTGATCTCAAATTAAACTTATATGAGTAATTTTCAGCCACTTGAGGTTGTGAATCGCGGTAGCGAGACACAACCTCGAGTGGTTGAAAAATTAAATAAATTGACTTAGCAGAATAAGGGGTAATGTATGCTATGAAATGCACATTTTGCATTGAAAACGTTTTTTTTTTAATTATAAACAAGTTTTTTTTCAATTAATAGTCCAACCCAGCACTATGATCAGTAAAATGCAATTTCAGTTTTTCGCGATGCACAGCACGATTTAAAATGTATTTTTATTTCTACATTTCTCCTATTAATCGCTATAAATTTCCTATAAAACTCCTATTATATTTAACCAAAAATTCCTATATTCCTAGTGTTTTTGCCCGAGAATGTCTGGTACCCGTCCTGCATATCCGATTAAACGATGATCGTTTAATTAGGGTAACTAAAATATCATTTAGTTTTCAAATAATTGAATGTGACTATAAAATTATTACTAAACGTTTATAATAATAGCCCTACCCTATATACGTGTATCAACCAATTATGCGGGTATTTTTATTGGTGTTGTAGTGTTGCTAAATATTATCAATTAGAGCACGTTGAATTACAATATACGTTGATATGCTGGATGACAATACATGATGGTCGATTGGCCTTCATGGCTTAATCTAATTATCAGCACATTGATGTAGATTAATCATTACATGTGCAGATGTGGCATGGACTCTTGAATTGCAATTTTCTCGCCGTTGCAAGCCTTGTTTTCCGCGGTCAATATTCATCTAAACACTGGGGTCCTTACGACTATTCTAGTTCTCTTGAGTAATTGCGACGATTAATTTTCTCGCAACTAGATAACCTGTCGCTCACCTGTGTTCGCTCCTCTAGGCCACAACATCAAATCAACATTGGTCTTGTGTGTGCTGAACTCGACACAAGAGAATGCAGTGCTATGTACAATACCGTGTGAATGATGCTGGTTATCAGACGCGTATTTCGTTATTCGAAGCAGGAAGTATACATAATTTAGACTTGAAGATAGTTCAGAATGATGTCAAGCTGTGTCTCAACTCAGCAGCAAATGTCATCGCTATTTGCGACTTCGTGTAATTTGAAAAGACATATTATACTACAAGAACGGAACATGTATATGACTAAAATGTTTATGACTAAAATCAGGTGGTGGGCTTGTATTTTTAACACGGTAGATATAGATTTATTATGACATTAAAAAGTCTCCAATAATATTTATACGTCAGTGCATAGTAATATATTTGTTATATTATTATATATATTAAATGTATATAAGTCAACCTATTTGAAGTTACATATTTCTACGATAAATTTTGGACACATAAATTGTTCATTCACCTTCAACGACCTCTCTTACTAATGCTTTAGAATGATGTGTGCACAATTAGCGTATCGAGCGTATTCTTTGAAATGTCCCTTACATGTACATGTAGCTCTGTCACAGCAATTAAAAGGGTCGTCCATCCTGAATAAGAGGTATCTTGACTCCGTTGCTATAAGCTATTTCGTGTATACACGTTTTCACACTTGGGTTTTATCGCGTGCATCTTGGCTGTTATATGCATGCAGTTGCATGTGATTTACGCACCGTTACATGTGTCTCTGTTCCAAGTCTGGGGCCGTATTCTCGTACAAGTTACGATATATCGTAGGCTTCGGATTGGTCGAGATGGCCATCTCGACCAATCCGAAGCCTACGATATATCGTAACTTGTACGAGAATACGGAATGCTGCATGTATGACCCAGTAATGAGTCAACACAAGGCCGATCTTCGTCGCACCAATTCGCGTTGCTCAGCATGCGTGCCTACGTGTTCTTGGCAGCACATGATTTTCCGTCGCATGCAGCATTTATTCAATCATTCCTGCCGCCCGCTTGTCGCACCGTGGGTCTTTCCTCGCAGTGACCTCATCTTCACCCCATCTATGGAATTAACGATTAATCTCTCAAGCCCTGCACACATCATGCCATACTGCTGTGTGAACTGTGTAATTGAAGTACTGGTGCTCCGGCAGAGTTAACTTCATCATATTATTTGATAGCATGCAGTCCATTCTGACTTCAGAGATTATATCTCTGATACCACACGCTCATTTCGCCGTATGCACGCATGGCGATTGACCAGATTTATCAGCCGTTAGTGAGCGTTACCACGTGATTTTATAACCATTCCTATAACCACGGAACTATTTTGGTGTTCACTTCAACTCATTACTTATCCTTTTTTCAATATTTAATTTGATTTTAGAGTTTGTTACAGGTAAGGGCTATTTATTCTGTTTAGTAGTGGATAAATTGAACCAGCACAATTCGCATGTCATTCAGTGATTTATATTTGCCAGTGTTTTGAAGCCGATTGTAAATTCTGTCAGAAAAACGTAAACATGGACCTTCTCACAGCAGCGCAGCGCAGAAAAAGTAATCCATTGAATGTTTTCTATTTCTATGTGAATATAAACTCATATGTGGCGGAGTAGTGGTGTTTTATATTTGCCATATATATTCAGGACACTCAAGCGTGTTTATAAGTCTACAGTTGTTATATCAACAAAACTGCTCAAAATGAGCAGTTTTTGTCGAAACATGGCGTGTGGTTACAGAGAGAGAGCGGGGTTGACCTGAGCGACATCTATGTGTGGAGAATGCATGCAGTCAGCTCCAGTTGTATACAGCTGCGGTACAATGCGACCAGTAGGGTATTTCTATAGTCAATTAACAAAAACATTAGGCCTACGTGGATAAATCAATGCACCGAAAAAAGGTTCTCAACAAAACAACTTTGGTATATAGTGAGACACTGGCAAGATGGCGACCTTTGCCAAGCATAGTAGATACGATATGGGCAGTGTCGTTTGAAGAAAAAACGTTCACCATTGCAGGAAAGCAAACTTAACCGCAGACATTTTTTTTTATGAGTCAACCCGCGTGGTATTTGCAGATGCTCCAGCGAAATATGCACGCTACTCCGGAAATTCTAGTCACAATTTGATTATAAAATAAATAAATATGTTTATTAGTACGGAACGCCATGAGATTTGAATTTGTCTGACTGAGCTGCACAAAAAAAGAAATACAATTTCAACTGGCGACCTTGTTAGGTAGATATATTATTCCAGTAGCATTATTAGTTTGTTGGTATTTAGGGGTGTCATGTTTGGTATTTGTATTGCGAAGTCAACTAATGAAAAATGAATTAGTGGCGCGTTGGCTCGGAGAAAAATGTTAATCAAACATTGCGTTGGTGTAGTTCTACCTGTGTTTTTTAGTCATACCGATTATCAGATGGTAAAAATTATAAGTACATGTATATCCCACGTTAGGTCAAAGTGTAAAACACTATGTCAAATGTTAATCCACGTTGCATACAAAGTATGACCGACCAATTCGTCATTGTTTTTAATAATTTGAGACACTTTACTGGTGGCTTAGCAAATATACATTGTTTCCACTTGCCATGGCGAACTGAATTAATCACACATTTCTGCAATTTTGAGATGCATTTGCTCAATGTATATATCAGCATTTCAATGTATCAACATGAAATTGCGCAGCGAAACCCAAGTCTGGGCATGTCTGGGAGTAGATCCCCTATCACCCCAATCTAACATCATCATCTGTACATCATTTCATCTCATCAATTGACTACAACGTTTTTATCGTATTACAATGTCGCTTAAAAGACCTTTTGTGCCGAAAAGTGACGTAAAGCAATGATTTACTACTACTACTACTACTACATGAAACTTTAGGTATATCAGCTGATAATAATAACTTGAAGTTGTTTATCGCTACCGTTACCCACGTCTTTAAATTTTGCAAATCACATTTGTTTAATTTGAGACCAAACATTTTCCAATCTTGATCTTTTAAACACACAATTTCATTCCCAATAACAGTGGATATCCTATAATAAAACCAATTAAAAACGACGATAGTCGTGCTTAACGCTTAAAGGGTTAATGTATTATCAACATGAAACTTTAGGTATGATTATCAGACGATCATAATCATGATTTTAGTCATTTTCATTGAGTTTGAAGGGGGGGGGTCCTGTTGTTAGCTCCAGCGTGGCTGATGTTTTCAGCCACAGATAGACCCAATACACAACCTTCGGACATTTCTTTGGACGGTCGTATCTAAGACTTGGCCTTGAATAATCAGGTCGAAAAAAGTATTTTTTGAATCAGTAACATTTCAGCTACGAGATCGCATGCTCAGCTTATTTTTCGCACAGTCATTCAAAAGTTATGGACATTTTTTGGACCATGTGGTCGAGATCACTCTCAGTCTCCGCCATGTAGAAAAACGTGGTTTTTTTCGGGTAAAACGAATACAGCAATCCGCACGGCCTCGGGGAGGACGTCATGGCTATCCTGCGGTCATGTTGGTGGATCAGCTGATTGGCACTTTACGGGCGTCCAGGAGAGACGGATTGATTGAGGCGTTCTGATTATATTACTCATTAGAATAATTAGTACACGTTGGCTTACATCACGTCACTACCGCACCCACTGCAGTCTGTGCTAATAGTTTAATTATGTTATATCAAGTGCCTCCCTCTATCGATTTACACCATCCACCCAGAGTTCCATTTCTCCATTGTTGGATCAATATTGGGCCAGCGTCGTAGTGACTCGTGTTTGCTAGGCAGTCAATTTAGTCGATACCAAATGAATCCAGCAAACAAAATATTTTGAACCTACATGTGTATGCTAGTTTAAAGTTGTGCCAACTGTTGTCCAACATCAAACCAACGTATAGACTGAACATTATTTAGTGATTATTACCGAGATCTCACTTGTATTCACTGGTGACTCGACCTTCATCGATACATTTTCGTTCCCATATCTGTGTGAATATAACTATACAATTGTATTTTATATATGAAAATTATCATCGATTTTTCGATTACAACTTGCGCAAAACCTGATAGGCCCATGTCGTCCAGAACTGTTATATTAATAACGTGCTCGCGTCACACAGAACTATCAGCGAACAATGTAAACCTGTAAACCTGGAACTTAGTCCATTCAAGAACTTTGTAGGCCTATAGATCTTTATAAAGTATATTAGTCAATTCGACGGTGGCTCTTCAGAAACATTTGCTACGTTCTAAACTATACGACTTTCATTTTGATGTGTTTGAAAAAAACAATAGCTGGACTGGGCTGTCGTCGTGACTTATCTCTTCTTGTTTGAGACGTCCGATCAAGGCTGGCCCAACGTCTGGCGACATTGGCCCAGCCTTGAGCGTGACATCTCACGTTCACAGGAATGAATACTTGGCTTGTGACCCATCACGACGGACTTGTCCACGGATTACAGCCGTCAAGTTATAGTTTCCAATGCTGAAATCCACGGATGATGAGGACCCGCCTAGTGAACACAGAACATTTGTATAACATTTATACAATGTTGGACCAACGTCGAAGGCTTTGGGGCGACGTTGTATAGATGTTATACAAATATTTTGTGCTTACTGCGCGTGTTCTCAGACAATCTCATGAGTTAAGCCTTAAAGGGCTGAAACATTTTTGTTTTAACTATGGAGACTAAGCGGTTTTTTTTCAATTTGAAAGCATCATAAATGTCTTAGTTAACTCTTTCCGGCTCATTTGAATACCCATGTTACCATGGTTATGGGTCTTCGGCCATTAGAAATATTTTATTTTTTTCAGCGCGGAGATTTTCTTTTTCGTCAGAATCTGACGTCTATAGACGTCAGAATCTGACGTCTATAGGCGTCAGATTTTGAACATCAAGATTTTTAAATGTTTGGTGACGAATTAAACAAACTGTTTAATTTTCAACCACTTGAGGTTGTGGATCGCGGTAGCGAGACACAACCTCAAGTGGTTGAAAATTCGAATAAATTAATTCGGCTTGATATGTGGTTGAACACTACATCCACGTGGTGAATTATCCGGTTGGATCAGGTAATCCAGATAGTCTCAGATCACGAAACGCACGACGTCAGCACTTTAGCCATTTATCACGCGTTTCCTCTTCTCTTCGCCAGTCGGTTTTACTACAAGTACATGTAGTTCTTTAGTCACGAGGCAGCTGTTATTTTTGTAGTCGGCCTACCTATATAACACCGGTGGGCTGCAGGCGGGGCTGCAGTGTGTGGATTATGTATTCCACGAGGACACCGACGCGGCGATAAGACTGTCAGCTACAATACTGGTGCCATGTGGTCGCGGCCATGCAGAAGGTAAAACATCTTAGTTGTAGCAAGGATCCTTAGTTGTAGTAGGCGTATACTATGTATAAGATTCAACCCCTACACCGCTGAATTATTTTGTATAAACCATGGAGACCAAAGGGTTTTGTTCAATTTGATATCATAATAGGTGTCTTGGTTAGCTCTTTCCGCTTCATTTGGATACCTATGTTATGGGTCCACGGCCATTATAAATATTTTTACTCTTACACTCTTACAGTGCGAAGATCGATTTTAGACGTCAGAATCTGATGTCTACAGACGTCAGATTCTGACGTCTAAAGTCGATCCCCGCACTGTGAGGGTTAAAACATCATAGTTGTAGTAGGCATATAAGATTTATCTCGCCACTGACATAATCGTTTTATTTACTTGCATTCGTTGTTTAATTATTAAGCCTCTCTCTTTTCTCGGTCACATCATGTTGATAAGGTCTATTTATGCTGAATATGTTCCACTCACGATCGCGCCGTTTGGATTCCGGACAGTGAATCACGTGCCGAGACATTGTTTGTGAACTGGTTTTGCGACGTTGCTATCATTACCTAATCATTTAACGGTTTATTCATATTTATTTATCAATATTTGTTTATTTAGCTTGCTTTATCTTGGAACAATATGTTAAATACTGTTAAAATACTGGTTTCTCGGGTTTTAGTACCTCAGAAATTGTTATCTTAATAACAAGAACCGTCGGAGGTTATAGAGGTTCTGGGCCCGTATCCTCGTCAGTACTGTTGGATGCTGTGTACGGCATTGTACGGAAGCACTAGTCTACAGCAATCATCCAAGGGCAGCTGCAGCCTCCTCGTATCTGGCTATAATCTTCGGGCGGATTGCCAGTGGCGTACCCTGGCTCCTCCGCTCAACAGCGGAGCCAATGCAGCACCCGCATCAGTGCTGGCGCTGATGTAGGCCGTGGTAGCCTTAAATAACCGGCAATAGCGTGCTTGACATTAGGTCTCTCACGTGGGATGAATGGAGTTACCCAGAGGGAGTGATCCTTCCTATTGTTACTCTGGGGACTATCCGACCCGAGGATAGCGGAGCTGCGCGAAATGCCAAAGAGTTTCATCATTAAATTGTACAGCGAAACTCAAGTCTCCGGCCGTCTGGGCATGTCTGGGGGTATATCCCCTAGACATGCCCAGAACCCCTTATCGGGCGAGCGAAGGAAAACGCTCTCAATAACCCACCATGCCCTATCACCCCCACCCTCATATCATCATCCGTACATCATTCATCTCATCAATTGACTACAACGTTTTTATCGTATTATAATGTCACTTAAAAGACCTTTTGTGCCGAAAAGTGACGTAAAGCAATGATTTACTACTACTATCCTCGTCAGTAAAATTAGTTACGCCATATCGTAGGCTTCGGATTGCAAGGTTGAGAATACGGGCTCTGATTTGAGTGTTGTTCTTATGTGAGATTTATAATGATATCAAGTGAATTATCCTCATCGTAAAGAAGTGGTGTATTATCCAAGAGCTTTTAAGCCTACCTCGATGGGACCAGCCAGTAGAATTGGAACATATGTTTACAAATGGCGTAAATTGTTTTAGAAGAATCGAACCTCTACCTGGGTGAGTGAAGGAAAACAATATAACATTTCATACCCAGTTTGCCACATCGCATGCCGTGATACATGTACAACAACAGTGCGACATAATCCACATATATCATAAACATCTACTATAGGTAGGAAGACGGCATGACATTTTTGTACCCTTACAATGCTGAAATGTTGTGTAAGAGCCATGGAGACCAAAATGGGTTTTTATTGATTTGAAATCATCATAAATGTCTTTCTCATTCATTTGAATACCTGTACCTATGTTATGGGTCTACGACCATTAGAAATATTTTAATTGTTTCAGTTCGGGGACCGTCCTTATTCGTCAGAATCTGACGTCTACAGACGGTCCCCGCGCTGAAAGGGTTAGGCTGGGGACTACTAATGTCCAAGAAAGATACGCAAACGGGCAATAGCCCTGCTCAGCAAACACGAGACGTTGAACAATGTCATTTTAATAAAAGACCACATGTATTCTGCGACGAGTTACGTAACCAAGTTATGCAACGATATGATATTTGCACACTGTAAATATAGATTCATTTTATATTTGTTTTTCTCGACACATAAAAATGAAGACTTTCACTAAAACCTAATGTCACAAAAAGCGTATAGCGTGAATACATCATATCAATTAAATGATATATGACATGGATTTGCTAATGTCAGTATCACCAGCCTTATATAAGGTAACCTAAAAATAATTATATGAAACAAAAAAGGGCGAAGTAACGTTTTATTTTGCAGGTACATGTAAATACTATGTGTGCTTGTTCACCATCCCCAAGTCACTCAGCCAACGCAATGCACCAAACCAATGCCGGACCAACATCTAAAATGCTTGGTGTTATTAAATGCTGACCCGACACCGATCCAATACGGAACAACCCCGACAATTGAATGTTAAATTCGGGCAAACATTGGTCCGAACATGGGATGATTAATTTATATGTTGTGTCTTAATCATGTTAATGGCATGGTCTTAAGCATTTTCCCTCAAAATTATTTGGCTTCTGATCATCTGCTCACAATACACGTTCGTCGTTTATTTATTTATTAGATTTTCTATAGGTACAATTATGTACATATAGAGACAAGTGGCGACAGGTGACCAGCACCTATGCGAGGCCACTGCCCTCAAGATAAAATGATTAAGTTAATCCGACGTTTCTGACACTGGATCCAAGGTGAACCAACACCGGGATAAGGACACGTGTGGTTTGCATGAAATTCTAACCCAGTTAACACGAAAACGAGAAAACCAATGCTGTTTTAATGCTGGGCCAGTGTCTACGACTCTGGCCCAGCATTAAAACAGCATAGGTTTGTCGTCTTGTGTTTACTGGGAGCTTGCACCAGGTGCCGCTGCATCATCTGATCATACTGATCTGTTTGGATTATAAAGCCACGTAACGCATATAAAAATATAGTGTTTGTGATGTTTCCAACCAGTCCAAACATTTTACTTTTCCACATGTGAGATAATTCTGATAGCGTGTTTATTTGACTCTGTTTTCAGATTGACGCTGGTGACTGCGGACACGTGTGGGGAGCTTTGACAATGACCGGGCACCCCAGCTCCTAGAATTGTTTAAGGATGGCGGCCCGGGCGGGTGCGGGACCACCCCAGGGCGACGAGGACGCCGCCACCTCAGTGGTCAGCCTGGAAAGCAGTAAGGAATGCGGGTGTGGTCAGTGCAGGCCTGCCTGCCTGCAGCCCTGCCTGAAGCCCTCCGTCTACCTGCTGTGCGTCTCCACCCTGGTGTTCACTCAGTCCATGTTGGTGTCGGGATACATCAGTGGCATCCTCACCACCATAGAGAAGAACTACGACCTCTGGAGCAGCGAGTCGGGCCTCATCCTCAGCAGCTACGACTTCACCAGCCTGTTCGCCGTCATGTTCGTCAGCTACTTCGGGGATCAGTACAACCGGGCCACCTGGCTGGGCAGGGGCAGCGTCATCATCGCTGTGGGTTCCATCATCTTCGCCCTGCCCCACTTCTTCTCTGAACCTTACCTGCCGAGCGCCTCGTCCGAGGACGCCGAGGAGACGGCTATGTGTAGCTCCTCTGAGGTGGGGGAGGGCGACGAAGACTGTGATAAGAACCCGCTGAGATGGGCCATGGTACTGTTTGTGCTGGCACAGATGATCACCGGTATAGGAGCGGCACCCGTCTACACTCTGGGGCCCACTTACCTGTATGACAACGTCAAGCCGTCCAGATATAGCATATATGCAAGTAAGTAAGCGCCGCCAAATTTATATCAAGCAAACACAATTTCCGATTAATGTCTGCGACAATAATTGATGTATTTTGGCTACCAAAGCTATGTGGGGCGGGAGGAGACTGGAGACGCAAGCTTTGCCCCTCAAGCAAATCGACTTTATTTATTTAAAACTTGAAATTGCTTGGGCAATTATCTCTTCAAATAATTGAAAAATTCTATTTAACAATTGATCAGGATAATGGTTAGCACCATACAGTAATAAATAATGTAGTCTGAACACAAGTCAAGTAATTTTACCTGCACCTGTTAGCTTTTACAAAATTTAAGTTGGATAGGATATATTTATTACTTAAAATTGTTATTAATTTTATTCTTAAACTATTATACTGTCCTATCAGCATGATCAACATATAGGCATGCGGGTCTTAATTAATATATATATGACAATAATTATACAGTTTCATTAGTAAAGTTTTTGACGTTAAATAACTGGTTATTTTCTTGCATACGGTGCAGTAAGGTATATATTGTACTTAAATTGAGGCCTTGTTTTGGAATGACTCCTAAATTCACAAAATTGTCATATTATATTTTACATAATCATTGATGATCATGATAATGGTCGTAAAAATCTTACATAGTCTTGCTGTTTTCTCTCCATGAGCCTGAGAGGCTGATACGTTATTTGTCATTGAAAATAAAGTATCGAATGTCGCGATTATTATCATGATTATATTAATTATCTATGAAATGTATACAAATCCATAGTTTCACACCAGCTAAGTATAATAGGCCTCGAAATATTATGCCATTCCTCCAGTCCGGCACTGCCAAAAAGTGTGTAGGAATGACACAGAACTGGCAAATTTTAGGGTCGTTCAAGTACAAAGAGCATTTCTAGGAATTATAGTTTAAAGCCATGCCAATCCACCCCTGTGTAGTAATTATGAAAAATCAGATTGCTCACTGCAGGATTGATCTGGATTGAACAAGATTTGCTTCCTGGCCACATATTTTGTAATCACTTAGTTACCTGGTTACCACTGTTTAATTCTTTATCATACACGTTCGTTCTTCGTTGAGCATGTTTATATACGTGTTCGTGTTTGTTATGTTCCAGGTATAATGTACTCCATGTCGGCGCTGGGACCAGCCATGGGGTTTCTGCTGAGCGCCTTCCTTCTCGGGTATTACGTGGACATTGACAAGTCCGACGTGGACTTTGACAAGTACAAGGATCTGAACTCTGAGAGTGCGTCCTGGGTGGGGGCCTGGTGGCTGGGGCTGCTGGTGTGCGGCGCCCTGGCCCTCCTAGTGGCCGTACCCCTGCTCCTGTTCCCGACCAGCATCCCTGGCAAACAGAGGAACCATCACTCAGACAACAGACCGCCCTCAGATATGGCCTTCGTCAAAAACTTCAAAGGTACATCCGCGATGTGTGTGTCGTTTTGCCCTTTATTTCGCTTCACTGCGAGCAGCCTCCACGTATCTGGCTATAATCTTCGGGCGGATTTCCAGTGCTGTACCCTGGTACCTCCGCTCAACAGCGGTCCCAATGCAGCTCCCGCATCGGGGCAGGCACTGTCAGTGCAGTGTCACTGTCAGTGCAGGCACTGGTGCTGGCCGTGGTTGCCGTAACCAGCCGGCAATAGTGACATTAGGTCTCTCGCGTGGGATGAATGTAGTTACTCTCAGCTATTGTTACTCTGCCGACTATCCGACCCGAAGATAGCGGAGCCACTTTTGAACAAAAACCCGAGTATGTGGACGTCTGGGCATGCCTCAGGGGTAAATCCCCTAGACATGCCCAGAACGCCTTATCGGGCGAGTGAAATAAAACACTCTTGGAACATCCCACCGTGCCCTATCATCGCACCCTCGCGTCATCATCTGTACATCACTCATCTCATAACTGCACTGTTTTTAACGTATTACAATGTCACTTACATGACCATCAGTGTCGAAAAGTGACGTAAAGCAATAATTTACTTTGATGGATTGTGCCATTTATCATGAACTAATTCTATGGGAAATATTCCATGCGCTGGTGGATCTCACCAGCGCATGGAATATTTTCCATAGAATAAGTTCATGATAACCCCCACTTAAGTCTACCCCAGCAAACACGAGACGTTGAGATGTTGTTTTAATGTTTGCCCAACATTAAAACAACATTGGCTCAGCGGCTCGTGTTCGCTTGTCGTGATGGAGTCAGGTGAACCCATCGGCCAGCAAGATTTGAAATTTCAACTTGTTAAAGTTGAACCTATGTCTGTTTAATGTTGGACCAACGTCGCAGACGACAGTCTACCATTATACCAACATGCATGTGGCTATGTTTTCTCCTGAGAAATCAAAGTATTTATTCTTCTTTGGTGTGCGAAGATGAAGGTTAGGTTGACTATACTTGACCACCAGCCGAAGCTATAAGCTTCGTATAGGCTACTTATTGTCACCTTGGAAAATGTATAAAAATGGCAGACGGTGAGCACAGGGAAGTCAATGACATTTTATTAGCACTTGTGGTAACTTGCAGGTTTAATTGAATTTCCACTAACTTGATACATTTCACCTTTAACCGCCAAATTATTCAATCTGAATTTTCACCCACTTAAAGTTTATTATTATTCAGATTTGACAAAATGGAGGTCAACTGTTTTCAAATATTGCTGGTTGATGTCACATTTTGTCTTAAACATGTTCAAAAGGTGGTACTTAATTTGCTAATACAAAATTAAAACCAGAATATATGCGGCACCGGCGGTTAAAGGGTTAATTGAATTTTCACTCACTTGATACTTTTCACCTTTAAACATATTAAAAAGTATTACTTAACCCTTTCAGCACCGAGGATCGACTTTAGACGTTAGAGTCTGTATTAAATTGAAACGGGAAGAGCTAACCAAGCCATTTACATGTAATTTGGTGATTTCAAATTCAAGAGACACTGCACTGTCAGAGGTGTCAACCGGAATGCTTTGTCCAGGTTTGAGCGAGGTCCTCGTCCTTTTAGTCCCGGGCCCAGAGAAGATAGAGAGGGAGTGCTTCACAGAAAAAGGGTGCCAGAAGGAAGTTCAAGTTTAAATAGCTAAAAAACAGTACAAACTTTGTGAGATGTGTATGAGAATTCCAAATAGATTGGGCAAAAACAGAAAAGGCTCTAGAGCTGGGACTCGTGTTAACCCTTATCCCGCTGAGATAATTTATTTCAATTTTCACCCACCTGAAGTTGTGGTTCGCTACCGCGACCCACAAACTTCAAGTGGGTGGAAATTACTCATATTTGTTGAACTTGAGCACAAATATTTGCAAACTTTGATTTTTAGACACACATTTTATTCCCAATAATAGTCATTTGGTCGACAAATAAAACAGATTCAAAAGGACAATTGTCGTGTCAGATCAGCGGGATAAGGGAATTTTGAAACCTTTTTTGTAGTGAAACAAAATTTGGATTTTGTAGATATGACGTGTGCAATGTCTAGGTGAGCACACTCGTGTCACACTGATACATCAGCGTAGGAGGCAGGGAGATTTTGTTTGAAAATTATTGATTAGCTATTTTCTTCTTGCTCTAACTCCCCCTTTATCCTTATCATTCATGTATAAATATTTTGCTAATTTATTTCAAATTTGATTGGCAAATGGCCAAAATTGCATATAGTTTTTTCACTACGCGATACTGAATAAAATATTCCCTTGTAGGAGGTCAGATCAATACGGAAGTTGTCGATTTGAAAGAAGTTGGCGTTTCAACCCTTTAACCGCCGGAGCCGTATATATTCGGGTTTTCATTTTTTATTAGCACATTAAGTATCACCTATTAAATATGTTAAAGATAAAATGTGACATCAAACAGCAAGATTTGAAAAGAGTTGACCTCCATTTTGTCAAATCTGAAAAACTTTCACTCACTTGAAGTTGTGGATCGCGTCAGCGAGACATAACTTCAAGTGGGTGAAAATTCAAATTTAATAATTTGGCGGTTAAAGGGATAAAAAATAATTCGCTTGCATACTGGAAGGCAATGTAAATTCTTCAGTGCGGGAGTGATATGGGAGAAATGTGGGGCCTTGAATACAACCGGATCCAAACAATTTGCTCTCCAGTAGTCAGTCGATTTTTTTTCTGCCACGCCATACAAGAGATAGTTAAATAATTTTTGCGATAGATAGTGAGAGATGGCGACAGATTAGTTTTAAGTAGCATCTAGAGATCATTAGGATGAAGTACTAATAAATCCCGCCACACATTGAACAAGTGTTCACAACATGATTTATAATTGTAGTTTCTGAATTATTTCAATATAGACGTCTGAATGTAAAGTCTAGTTTTTTAATAATTATGTGCAGTTCACCAATGTTCAGTGAAATTTAATCTACTTAATTTGTCTAGGACCGTTGAATGTTAATTAATCGGTGGCCGGACTCAAATTTAGGTAGGCGGATATTATTCCAATCAACTTCAATGTTATACTAAATCAGGTGGAAACGACGGCAGTTCATCCGGAGTGTAAAATATCAGTGGGCGTTAGTCTCTTTTTTTAAAGGTACAGAATGAGAATATGTATTCTAAACATGAAAATGTGTTGCTAGAAGGGTTTTCTTTGAGACGATCGTATTGTTGTTGGCTACGAACTTAAGAACGTAATACGAAATTACTTTTTCTTATAGCCGTTTTTGAAGAGGCCCAGAGCTCAATGATAGCACCATTATTCCTACGGTTATCGTAAGCAAGCCGCAATGATTCACCAAGTTGTTATTACGAACATATTCTGACATTTGTACGAACGCTGTACCAATGTGGACAAATTGGAACGCTCGTACCAACGACTCCAGCTGTGAGTAAGGTGGTCGTGAGGCGACAGTAAGTATGTAAGGAGTTCACACGAATTAAACGGTAACTTTGCCAATTTCGTAATAAGGTTTAGCGAACTTATCATGCTTACATTATGGGACTCCGTACTGACGCCAAAAAATTAGGGAATAAAGATTCTTACGAAAATACTGTCACGTCGTGGTTCGTATCTCCCTTCTTGGAGTTCTTCTATTGCTTTATTAACCCTTTAACCGCCGGTGCCGCATATATTCGAGTTTTCATTTTTTATCAGCACATTAAGTACCACCTTTTAAACATGTTAAAGATAAAATGTGACATCGATCCGCAATATTTGAAAACAGTTGACCTCCATTGTGTCAAATCTGAATAATTTTCACTCACTCGAAGTTGTGGATCGCGTCAGCGAGACACAACTTCAAGTGGGTGAAAATTCGGATTGAATAATTTGGCGGTTAAAGGGTTAACTAGTGCTAATGCCGACAATTGTCGTTAAGACTGAGACGCCATCACATGTCGGCAGTTTGGAGATGTCAGACCACGCCTCCACTGTATAATCTATATAATAATACTGATAAGATGGCCCTGATTCCACCCATTACTGTCATTTGATACAGCTTTCACAGTTGTGGTGTTTGTCTCAGCGCCACTGCTCCTGCTACCACAACAGAATGCGAGCATGAGATGATGTAAAACGTTGTCAATCGACTTGTACTTGTACAATCAGCTTGTAGGCCCCTACCGGTTTGGTGTTCCGTATTATTTTACAAACTATATTGGAATTGTTTACCATACGGGTATGAATCTCTTCCACTCGCACGTCCAATTTATTAACATCAATTGATCTATGCTAACGTGCAATTTATTTCTCGGATTAATATGGCTTTTAAAAATTGAGTGAAAATGTCATTATATAATAACTGGGCACTTAAAAGGTTTACATGACGTACATGTAAATTTTAGTTCCACGCATTTAAAGTGTTGAAATATATACACGACATCAGCATGTGGCTAATTAAACATGAATAAAGATCACAGTTCAGTAATTGATTGCATTTTTATCACATATAAATTATCGTGTCTGACCTTAAAGGGTTGAAATGACGTGCATTTTTTCACACCAGCAACATGACAATTAAATATCACAATTCAGTAATTGATCGCATTTTTATCGCATATAATTATGCTCACCCATCGTGTATGACATTTCTAGTTATCAGAATGTAATATATCCACATGTACATTATATTTGAAGATGCAAAGCCAGCGATACATGATTCTTGATGAATACTAATTGATTAATTGAAACGGGAGCGGGAAATAGTGTAGATTAGTGTAAGCGGGACCGCGTGCTGATTTACTGTTGGGCCACTGTCTGCGACGGTGGCCCAACATTAAACCAACATTGGGCCAAAATAGCGTACTCATTGTGTTGGTGTCCAACCCTAGAGAAAGCAGGTCAAGAGCTCTTCAATTTGATGGAATATAATATTTCGTGTACTCAATCATGTTAACCCTTAGAGCACTGAGCCAAGAAATTTAAATTTTCAGCCACTTGAAGTTGTGTCTCGCTACCGCGATCCACAACTTCAAGTGACTGAAAATTATTTTAATTTGCAAAATCTAGGTTGAAATGTATATGATTATTACAGATTTGAGACATATTTAATTTTTAAAACCTGGTTATACAAGACAATTAAAACATGAGAAAACAATAACTATAGTCAACTGTAGTCGACATCAGTGTGCTAAGGGTTAAGAGGTTAAGCATCCAAGTGGTGAAATATATTCACTGCAACTCTGCAGCTTTTTATTATTGTTGGAAGTCGGGAGAAACACTTGACATCGATTTAGAATGTTTAACCCTTTCAAGCCTGAATTTACCATTGTCATCTTCATCCACTGCAAGCCGCGAATTGCTGTCGCAATTCCCGACTTGTAGTGGATGAAGATGACTTGATGAGGGTGACAAATGAAAAAAATATGCTGTTATTTTTAAAAAAGTTCTATGAAAATAATCGTTCTAAAACCACTGGGTTTCAGGAAATTAAGTCATTCTTCTGAGATGCGAAATGATGCTTTAATGCATCGTGAGGGTTTAAAGGGTTAACCCCTTACTTGTCATATACTACTAAATTTACTGCTTTTAATTGTGTTCACTTTGCCGCATATTATCAGTCCATTGAAACCAAATTAACAGAGAAACCTAACTTCAGCCGCATCACCTACAAAAGAAACTAAATGTTAGCCCTTATCATGCTGATCACGAATATTTTTTTTAAATCTTTTTTATTATTTGACCAAATCACTGTTATTGGGAAATAAGTTGACTGTTTAAACAAGATTTGCAATTATTTGTGCTCATATTAAACAAATATGCGTAATTTTCAGCCACTTGAAGTTGTGGGTCGCGGTAGCGAGACACAACTTCAAGTGGCTGGAAATTTAAATAAATTAAACTCCGCAGTATAAGGGGTAAGTGCTGATCTATGAAGCGATTGTAGTGATGATAGGCACGCAAAGGGTCAACTTTTATGATTATTTTAAATGTTTTTATTTGTATTATTTCAGAGTTTCCTTACCAGGCCAAGAGACTGTTCACTAACATGACCTGGCTGTTCATCACCATAGCGTTCGTGGTTGAACAGGCTCTCACGGCCGGCTTCATCGCCTTCATCGCCAAATATCTACAAGTCTCATTTGGATTTAGCGCCAGCAAAGCTAATATACTGACAGGTGAGCTTCAAATGGCCTCATTTTAGTGGATATTCATCGTGTCTAGTAATGGTAATTCATCGCCCAAAGTGATGTATCAAGTTTTATTTCATATAGAGCACGATGTCATTATTAACATGCTAAACAGGACAAAGTCGTGACTTCAACCTTTTTAGCGCGGGAACCGAAAAAAAGTCGATCCCCGCACTGAAAGAGCTAAAAAAAGTATAATGGCCGTAGTACGATAACATAGGTACCGACATTGAAGTGAGCCGATGGAACTTAACTAAGATATTTATGAAGATTTAAAATTGCAAAAAAAACCCACTGGTCTCCATGATTTATACACAAAATATTTCAGTGGTTCAAGGGTTAAGTGGGAAATAGCTTGTCCACACATTTAAGTATCAAATTCTAGCCGCCTTTGTAAATAACCTAGGTGGAATTCGTCTCCAATCGGCAAGACAGATACAGTATTAACAGGTGTGATTTGACAATCCTGTAATCCTGTACCTTTTTCTACTCACTTGGAATTTTTGAGGAGCGATAATCAGACATTTAACTTGACCTTATACATTAATATATATACATTCATTACTAAATCAGACAAATGATTTTATTTTTTAAAATAAACCAATTGCTCGTTGTGTCACATACATATGCAATTGAAACGCCCAGAGAAAGATTTCTAAATAAATGTCAGTTGTACAGTATTGACATTTAGTTACCTGATAAACATGCCAAGCTTGCTCTTCTTCAAACTAAAGAAGTTGTTGAGAATGACGGATGGATGACGTCAAAACTACTAAATTGTAAAAGATCATGTCGTCAGCTGGAAAGGCGTTGTAGGAGATCAGGCTCTGGTTATGGCAGATCAAAGTACCGCAACTATCGAAATTTGTGCAATCGTCTTATAACAGAGGCCAAATCTCAATATTTTTCAAATCTTATAGACGAAAATTCTGAAAACCCTTGTCGCCTTTGAGACACCATTAACAGGATTTTACATAGAACGCCAGCTGCAGCACTGCCGGAATCAAATAATGTAAAGTCAAAAATCAGAACAATCTGGGCCAATTTTTCAAATCACGTGAATGATGTACCAACTGTTCAGATGCCTACAATAAGAAATAAACTTTTTGGTTTAGAACATCATCAGAGGACGAGGTCAGGAAGATCATTATGAAGTCTGCACCAAAAT
This sequence comes from Flabesymbios commensalis, assembly GCA_964017125.1. Taxonomy (NCBI): domain Eukaryota; kingdom Metazoa; phylum Annelida; class Polychaeta; order Terebellida; family Flabelligeridae; genus Flabesymbios; species Flabesymbios commensalis. The sequence goes on along the minus strand of OZ024905.1, from coordinate 65,232,684 downwards.
CCTGTGACCTTGATTCGATTCCAACTAGCATCCTTAAAGCTTAGCTGGATATTTCAATCAAACCCATAACAACTATAATTATTTGATCTCTAGAATCTGGAACATTCCCGCTGTCATTCAAAGAGGCTCATGTCACACCTTTACTAAATAAATCAAACCTTCCTGTTAATAACCTCAAAAATTATAGACCAGTCCCCAATCCATTTATAAAATTATTGAAAAAGTTGTTTCCAACCGTTCACAAGCTCACATAAACTCCAGCAAATTAAACAATCCTATGCAGTCTGCTTACCGAAAATTGCACTCCACTGAGACAGCCCTATTAAGAGTTCAGAATGACATCTCAGTTTATTTTGACAAGGGCCAAGTCACAGCTTTGACTTTACTTGATTTAGCTGCGGCGTTCGATTCCATCGCCCACAACACTCTAACGAATAGACTAGCTGAGTGGTATGGTGTCTCTGGAATGGCTTTGGCTTGGTTTAAATCCTACCTTTGTGGCAGGCATCAAACAGTTAAAATCGACCAATCTTTGTCTGACTCTAGTTTGCTTGAGCACGGAGTGCCGCAGGGTTCTGTACTTGGCCATCTGCTTTTCAGTTTGTACACCGCTCCTCTAATCACCATTATGTCAAGTTATGGATTCAGTCATCACTTATACGCCGATGATACACAAATTTACATCTCCTTTACAGGTGACACAGCTACTGAGTCCCTAGAGCTGTATTATCAGGGTATCTGCTTGGATGGCTCAAGCCAAACTAAAACTCAATCCTAGCAAGACTGAGTTTCTCATTGGCTCTAAATCTCAGAGGGAGACGTTTATTAACCTTTTCCCTCTTGCGGTTTTGGACAATGAGATGAATCCAGCAGATTCCGCAAAGAATTTGGGTGTCTTTTTTGACAATGGTTTGAAGTTTTGTCAGCACATTTCACAGGTGTCCAGTTCTTGTTTTTATCACATTTTCATTGTTTTGAAGCTGGAAATTGCGAATGAAAAATAATATCATCTTAGGCCTACCACAAGATATGTTACAAGTTTTACTGGTATTGTACCTGCTTGAGAACGCATGTATACAGTATTAGTAGCACCAGGGTTAGCCCTCTAAACCCTTGTATTTCTTCTGATCTTCCTTTAACTTGTGAAGTAAAGACCGGCTTCAACTCCCACCTCAAGTAGAATCAAAATGTCTGGATTTCGTTAAATACTCAAGTGTAAAGTATTCAATGATAGCTGAGAAAGTCCTTATTATGACGGATTGTTATTCAACATGCTCAATGCATTTATTTAAATATGCCACGTGGTCATAAAGGATAGGTATTTATAGGTGCTTAACCCTTTAAGCGCTAAGCATGACTACAGTCGTCTTAAATTTGTTTTTAGCAGGTTAAATCACAGTTCAAGCTATTGCGTTTAAACATCCACATTTGTAAACGTTTCGTCTCAAATTAAATAAATGTGAGTAATGTTCGCGGTAGCTACACAAAACTTCAAGTGGGGGGAATTTAAATTCTACAATTAAGCGATTTAAGGGTAGAAGTAATGTATTGTATTCCAGTAGAAGTATTTACGAAATCTTCCAAAATGTATGTATCTATAGAGTGAAGCGGAACATTATTTATTTGAATTATTGTGGTATATAACACCCCAGTGTGATTAATTTTACCACATAATTTGCAAGCTTATTTGCTTCGCGTACCCATTTCGTCACAGTATGAGATTTCTTAATCACCGAGTTTGTGTATTTGCAGGAGCTGTGATAATTCCCGGGGCGTGTAGCGGCATCCTGGTGGGGGGTTACATCATGAAGAGGCTGGAGCTGGACGTAGCCGGGATCGCCAAGTTCCTGTTTGCCATGGACTTCATCCCCACCCTGGCCCTGGCCAGCCTCTTCTTCTTTGACTGCCAAACGGTGAAGCTGGCGGGCGTGACGGCCCCCTACGCCGGCAACAGGTAAAAATGGCGGGGTTGTATCACTGTAAATCTGGTAATATTCGGGAGGTTTTAATTTTCGCGAGGTGGACAAATTCGCGAATTTAAGAATATCACAAAAATAATTATTATAATAGCGATGCATCAACCTATCATCGAAATCGATTATTCGTGAATTCTAGACCTCGCAAAAGTCCCAGAATCACAAATTTGCGAAAATTTACACACGCGAAAATGACCAGATCTAGTATAGCGCTGTGACGTCGTCAACAGCGTCGTCACTGTGGATGTACACCTGCGTGCTCTGCAAAGCGGAATGGCAGCAACTTCCGACAAAAGTAAGCAGTTACTGCGTTTTAGCTGTGCACACGTCACACCTCATCTCAATTTTCACTTCGTGGAAGATGAGAATTGTGCAGTATGGTTTTAACCCTTAAAAGGCTGAAATATATAATTTAAATTTTCACCCACTTACTCATATGTGTTTCATTTGAGACAAAAAATTGCAAATTTCGTTAGGTGCTCATTTCGCTCCCAATAACAGTGATTTGACCGGCTAATAAAATTGATTAAAAACGACTACAGTCGCGCTTAGTGGTGTAAGGGTTAAACGGAATCAAATCGCAGCGAACAGCAGACGTCAGGTGAATGTTGATTTATTGTTTAACCGATGTCCCAGACGTTGGCCCAACCAGCATTGATCATTGCCTCATATTTTCTTGGATACGACTAATATATATTTACCTTTCTGAATCGGTGTCAGTCAACAAGTAACATCTCAGGTTGATGAGATGAACATGCTCATTAAGCTAAGAGAAATTTGATGCCAACACGATACCGACACGATTGCTGTGAGTTTGGTGTGTGTTTATGAGATGAAGCTTTGACATTCCAAGGATAAGATATTGGCCCGATGTTTCCTGGCTGTAGAGTGAAGGGCGTGTCAGACAAGTGCGAACGCTGCTCTTATATTTGTTATTTCCTTTTCGTGTGTACTTACTAGGATGGCACTAAGACATTATTCTGAGCTTTGTATTATTCAGAATCATTTGCTAGGTATATTCATGATAAATTTGATCATTTTTTATTATTTTTATAGTGTTTTAGCAGGGTTGAGTTCAATACGATACCTTATTTATATATATCGGTATATATAGGCCTATACAAAATTACAGAATTTAAAGTTATGCCCCTTAACACGTTTGAGAACTACGGTAATGTGTTTTATATGTATTTTAGTATTCTTCATGTATTTATTTATTCAAATATATGTATACATATTAGCTAAGATGCTATTTTTAAAATATGTGCCCTGTTATACATTTAATAATACAATACAGTTTTGAAATTGTGATATTATTATGTAAATGATATATCCAAATTAAAATATCCATAATCTAATCATACTTATACTTTAAATAAATTTAATTAACACTGCTATTGGAAGCTTTTTAAAAGCACATGTTATTACGTTGAGAGTTGTGTGGATATCAGATAACTAAAAGTAAGTTTTTAAAATGATAAAAGATACTGTTTCCCGCACCAACAACCAGAAATAGTAATAAAAAAAAATTGTAAGTGGTAAAAAAATCACTGGAAAAGCGTAGAAACTTAAGTGTGAATTTATCAATTATAATGAGTGGAAAAAAAGACACTCTGGCTGCTAGGGGTCCATATGTGTGTCTTTTCTGACAGTCCATCCAAACGAACTTGCGCGCATCTTCTAGAGCCGTGGCTTAGATCTGTCTTCTGAGGTAGCTCGGCGTGTGGTAGTCATCTATTCAATCCGGAGATTACAACTATGTAATCATAAGATAATGATAGTAAGTAACAAAATATTCATGGAAAGATTGCTGCAGGAGTTGACCTATATATTTGTTTTCAGCAGCAGCAGTTTATGGAAGGTGGCACCGGCCCTGACGACAGACTGTAACTCTGGTTGCTCCTGTAACGATCAGGTGTACAAGCCTTTCTGCGGCCCTGACCAGCTGTCCTATTACAACCCCTGCTACGCCGGCTGCCATACCGACTACAGCTCACAGGTGCGGTATAATAACCCTCCAACCACCCAGCTGTCTACTCTTCATTTCTATCCATCTTGAGTTGTGAATAACGCTTCCGCGATTCCCAGCTCGAGGTGGATAAAAACACATCCAGCTGTTTACTGTTTAACCCTTTCACCGCCAAATTATTCAATTTGAATTTTCACCCACTTGAAGTTGTGGATCGCGTCACTTCAAGTGAGTGAAAATTATGCAGATCTGACGAATTGGAGGTCAACTCTTTTCAAATCGTGCTGATTGATGTCACATTATGGCTTTAAAATGTTTAAAAGGCGGTACTGAATGTGGTAATAATTAAGTGAAAAACCGAATAAATTCGGCACCGGCGGTTAAAGGGTTAAGCTGCACTAGAGTCGTTTTCAGTTAGTTTTATTAGCCGATCAAATCAGTTCTTGGGAGCGAAATGCGTGTTTACACATCGAAGATTTGCAAATGTTTGGTCTAAAATTAAGCAAATATGGGTATTATTTCACACACTTGAAATTGTGGGTCGTGGTAGCGAGACACAACTCGGCTGCAAAAATTATTTGATATAGCCCATTAGGTGCCTTGAGACGCGAATTTTGCTACCACAATTCCTAATTATTTAAGGTGAATAACAATGTGTCGATTTTATGAAACACCCGAGTATGATATTTGAAATGAAGCTTCGGACGATCTGATTGTGATGAGTTGTATTGTATTTTTTTAGTCAATACATTTCATCCAAAATCTGCCATGTTGTTCGTAAATGTGACGATGGGAGGCTGCTTAACCCTTAAAGCGCTGAAATATTTTTATATAAATCAAGAGACCAAAGGGTTTTTGTTCAATTTCAAAGCCTCATAAGTGTCTTAGTTAATCATTTCCGCTTCATTTGAATATTTATGCTATGGGTCTATGGCCATTTTGAATATTTTACTCTTTTAGTGCGGGGGTCGTCTTTAGACGTCATAATCTAAAATCGGTCCCCGCGCTGAAAGGGTTAGACAATAGACAATAATTATTTCTATTGCATTAAACCAATCAGATATTAGGAAGTACATACATCGCTGTTCTTCATGGATGCAATCTAAAAACATTTTTAATATATTTGAAAACTTAGGCATGCAGATCGTTGACTGACTGACCTAAGATAAAATTAATCAATTTATAGTAAATTCCGAGTAGCACATTTCATCGCCAACAACAACCGTATTTAGTACATGTCACTGTGGCTGGTGATGAAATATGCGATAGTTCTCTTGAAAGGTTTAATGTTGGTCAGCTCACGGATTGTTGAGGGTAGCCTGTTCCAGTGGCGAGTGCCTGTTGTGATGAAGTAGTGAGGTTGTGCCTTACTCATATAGACGTCACCAGAAGTAGCTGACAGAGTAGGGTATTGATGAGCTGGGAAGGTAAACCAGTCACACATGTAATTCAAGGGTTAACCCTTTCAGCGCGAGGATCGTCTTTAGACGTCAGAATCTGACGTCTATGGACGTCAGATTCTGACGTCTAAAGATATCCCCGCACTGAAAGAATTAAAAAAAGTATAACGGCCGTAGACCCATAACGTGGGTATTCAAATGAAGCGGAAAGAGCTGACAAAGACATTTATGATGATTTCAAATTGACAAAATCCCTTTGATCTCCATAGTTTGTACAAAAATACCGGCGTTGTAAGGAAAAGGGGTTAAATAAGTTGATGACACACACATAAATACAGCTGACAGGTGTGGTCAACAAATCTTTAGGGAGTGGCAAGAAAAAATATGTGGAACATCTTCTGTGTTTGTTACACATTTAACGCAGTCAAAGAAATAATGTTCGGTTATGTCAGCAAAAAAAATTGGCTCCGAGATTTAAACTCCTGCCCCATTCCCCCCCCCCCCCCCACGTATCTGCTCTACATCGTGATCGCTAGTTTTAGATTGCTACCACGGATCATGTTCAAGTGGGTCATGTATAGTGCTAATGGCCAGTTGTCGGACACGCATATACACTGTAGTAGATTTTGAATCATGCTAATGGGATTTTTCAGTTGTTATTCAACTTTATCAACAATGTACTTAATATTTGTCAATAATTATTGTGTAGATCTACTTATCAATTTTTGGAAATATATATGTAGAATGGTGAAAATATTACAAATTTATCCCATCTCAAGGCCTTATTCATTTTGCACTCTGGACGCCGTGTTATCAGTGGATGATTTACCGTGGTATCTACGCTAATAAACCTATTTTTGGTCACGTGACTGATACCTAATTGCGACTGTATCTAATTTGCTTGATGCATTCCTGATGACCAGCCCTCCTTTATGGTGACAATGTAATGCAAAATGACGTCAATCGTGACAATGGCTTCCATGGCAATAACGTTGAAATTGTTTCTTCGTATTTCATTTCAGCAATAAAATAATTTTAATGAAATTACTTTGCCTCGAGGTGCTTTCTCACTATCACGAGTATAGAACGATATCGCATCAGCTTTTCATTTGCTGGTCTTTTTTTCTTGCCGTCTTGGTGTGGCTTTGCTTGAATTAATCTATAAGACTCAATTTGTGGAAAAATACTCCGATGGTATTATGACGGCACAAGCGATCACTTTTTTCTGTTAGACCCAGACGTCCTTTTTCTCATTCCAGCTATGTCTAGCAATCAAGTGAAACTGTTACAATCGGTCATGGTATCACAACTTTAAGGTGTGGACCCCCCAAATTAACTATTTTAATAGAAATTTTGCGAAATATCACCGATATATAAGGATGGTGGTGAAATCTGAAAATTCAGAACGGTGTATAGTGAGTCAAATCGGCCGATACCAACGGCAGCCTGGCTTTAACCCTTCCAGTGCGGGGACCGACTTTGGTGTCAGAATCTTTTTTTCATATATCCTGTTCTGCATGCTACCACTAACCAGGTCCTGGACAAATTCAATAATAACCCAAAAAATCAAATTGCCTATTTATCGCATGTTACGTAGTTAATTTTACCTTGTGGGTTTTCCATGTTTCCTGCTCAAATATGTTCAGCACGTTGCTAATGACCAGTAGTCGGGTATGCTCTTGTATTTTTGCTTTGATCGCATTCAATTTGTGACGTTGTGATTTTCTATGTATTTCTGCTGAGCTGAATAATTTTTGTGGAGAATCCATTACAAACAAAATGGCAGCCAACTAGCTTAAAAAAAAAATGGGAGGGAGGGCATTTTCTTCCTTTTAATTATTTGTGTTTCCTTAGAACCAAATTTTTTGGGTGAACTAATGTTGATGAAGAAAATGACTATCATCTGGTTATAATTATTTGGGGTGCATTTGTTTGTGGACTGACATGGAATTTTCTAACCATGCTAACGGGGATTCTTTAAATGTTTTCGTGCCGGAAATGATCGGATCTAGTCTGACTTACGTCATTAATTGCACCTTGTGTCCGGGATAGGTTCCCGGTAGCCTATTATTTGACAGTGGTTATCACCTGATATAATAAACCTATTTTTGGTCACGTGACTGACACCTAATTGCGACTGTATCTAATTTGCTTGATGCATTCCTGATGACCAGCCCTCCTTTATGGTGACAATGTAATGCAAAATGACGTCAATCGTGACAATGGCTTCCATGGCAATAACGTTGAAATTGTTTCTTCGTATTTCATTTCAGCAATAAAATAATTTTAATGACATTACTTTGCCTTGAGGTGCTTTCTCACTATCACGAGTATAGAACGATATCGCATCAGCTTTTCATTTGCTGGTCTTTTTTTCTTGCCGTCTTGGTGTGGCTTTGCTGGAATTAATCTATAAGACTCAATTTGTGGAAAAATACTCCGATGGTATTATGACGGCACAAGCGATCACTTTTTTCTGTTAGACCCAGACGTCCTTTTTCTCATTCCAGCTATGTCTAGCAATCAAGTGAAACTGTTACAATCGGTCATGGTATCACAACTTTAAGGTGTGGACCCCCCAAATTACCTATTTTAATAGAAATTTTGCGAAATATCACCGATATATAAGGATGGTGGTGAAATCTGAAAATTCAGAACGGTGTATAGTGAGTCAAATCGGCCGATACCAACGGCAGCCTGGCTTTAACCCTTCCAGTGCGGGGACCGACTTTGGTGTCAGAATCTTTTTTTCATATATCCTGTTCTGCATGCTACCACTAACCAGGTCCTGGACAAATTCAATAATAACCCAAAAAATCAAATTGCCTATTTATCGCATGTTACGTAGTTAATTTTACCTTGTGGGTTTTCCATGTTTCCTGCTCAAATATGTTCTGCACGTTGCTAATGACCAGTAGTCGGGTATGCTCTTGTATTTTTGCTTTGATCGCATTCAATTTGTGACGTTGTGATTTTCTATGTATTTCTGCTGAGCTGAATAATTTTTGTGGAGAATCCATTACAAACAAAATGGCAGCCAACTAGCTTAAAAAAAAATGGGAGGGAGGGCATTTTCTTCCTTTTAATTATTTGTGTTTCCTTAGAACCAAATTTTTTGGGTGAACTAATGTTGATGAAGAAAATGACTATCATCTGGTTATAATTATTTGGGGTGCATTTGTTTGTGGACTGACATGGAATTTTCTAACCATGCTAACGGGGATTCTTTAAATGTTTTCGTGCCGGAAATGATCGGATCTAGTCTGACTTACGTCATTAATTGCACCTTGTGTCCGGGATAGGTTCCCGGTAGCCTATTATTTGACAGTGGTTATCACCTGATAGTCTGAAAGTCATTTATATATCATACCCTTTTTGATAACTCTGCAACTTAAACCGTCTAGACTATAGACCACTTTCTAGATTATAGGATATTATTATCACGCCTATAGCCCAGGTAGATATATAACTACAAAAAAACTGGTTTTAGATTACAACATTTCGAGACCTGACTGCAAAATATCCTAATCTATCTGAAAATATATTAATGCCGAACATAGGCCTACTAGTGTATAAACATTAGTCATGTAGAAAATAGAGCCATATATCACTCTTTGTAGGCCTAAATAAATAAATATTTATTTTAAATTAGAGTCTAAATGAAAAAAAAGCCAATGTTCATAATGATTAGCCGTTATTGGCATTAGGTATTAGGACAATCATAATGTCTATTTATTATTACTAGACTACTAAATCAACTTTAAAAATGGCTTTGGCAGAATCTATAGAGTGAGATCCAGGGTTTTATTCTAGAATAGTCTATTCACATCTAAATTATAATTTAGTACGCATAATTTGTTTATAGTCTACGTATGAGATTTCATCACAATCATGTATATTTTTGTTATTTTCTGTAAATCCACATTTACATAACTGTAATTTTCTTATTACCTGGCCTACCCCGGCCCCATGTCAACATTCCCAGTAATTTCTGTTTTCCTTTAATTATATTATTCATGACAGTGGGAATGTATAATTTTTTACGCTTTTATGCAAAGTATGGTACACGGTTTATCGTTGTATCGACTGTACACGTTTTTCTTTATTATCTACACATTGTAGTGACAGTATGCACTGCAAAGCGATGTGTATTTTTTAGTTATCTTTATCATACAATATTATTTTATTTGTATACCTTTCTAAGATACAAGCACATCAAACCACATACTCTAAAAGAAATAGTAACATGTCCAAAGAACAAACTTTATTTTATCTTCAAAACATGCTGTCGTAACACTTTCAGTGTAGAAAAAACAAAAAATAATGTATCTTGATGAGGATATGCTGAAGAACTTTGGAGGGGTTGATGTAAATTCTTTGAACTATATAACTGGTGCTGAAAATGATAATCAGCATGAAATTTCTGAACCGTTTCCAGAAAACTCACTCCAATCAAACTATTTTAACCAGGAACATTTATTCTCCATGTTTAAAAAACAAAAAAGAACTTTCTCAATACTAAGTGTAAATATTCAATCATTGAATGCTAAAATAAATCAGTTAAGAATAATTCTTGCAGACCTCGACCAACAAGGTTATCAATTTAGCGCGATATGTTTGCAAGAAAGCTGGCTGTCGCATGACTCTGATACAGCTTTACTACAATTAGATGGATACACACTAATATCTCAGGGCAAAATATGTTCAGCACACGGAGGTCTTCTAATTTACTTGAAGAAAGAGTATACTTATAAGATTTTATCATTGTACAAAGATTCTGATATTTGGGAGGGTCAATTTTTAGAAATTAGCGGGAACACTTTGAAAGGAAAAATAATTATCGGAAATATTTACCGCCCACCTAGAGACATTAATCAAAATTATATTAGGTTTCTAACTGAACTTGAACCAGTTCTACAAACTTTAAACAACAGGCGTGGCGAATTAATCCTCACAGGTGATTTCAACATAGACCTGTTAAAAGTAAATGATAAACAAATGTACAGTGATTTTTTTGATCTAGTCACATCTCATCATTTCATCCCACGTATAACGTTCCCTACAAGATTTTCTGAACACACAGCCACATTAATTGATAATTTCTTCGGCAAACTAACAGCTAAATGTGCAAATTCCCAAACAGGAATCTTTGTAACACAACTATCTGATCACCTTCCATACTTCATTTTCTTAAACACAGAAACAACAAAAATAACACCACCCAAATACATTGAAATAAATACAAATGACACAAACTCTATCGCACTTTTGAGGCAGAGTTTAGCAGCTGCAGATATATTTAGCTCACTAAATACAAATCAACTGTGTGATCCAAACGAAAACTATAATCGTTTAAATAATTTAATTATGAAACTGCAGTCTAAACATTTGCCTGTTAAATCAATGAAGTTCAATAAGCACAAACACAAACACTCAAAATGGATTACACACGGTATTATCAGGTCAATAAGATTTAGAGATAAACAATATGCAACACTGAAAAAAACCAATGTAGCTGATGCAGAATATCAAACATTAAAAAGTAATCTCGCTTCTTATAACAAAATACTAAAAAGAAGTATTTACAATGCAAAGAAATCGTATTACTGTCAACAATTTCATAAATATAAGCATGACATAAAAAACACATGGGCGAGTATCAAACAAGTACTAAATAGTGACCAGAAACAAAATACATTCCCAGATGTATTCTATCTAAAAGGCAAAGAAATAAAAAACAAACAAGATATAGCAGATACGTTTAATAACTACTTTACAAACATTGGGTCAAATCTCGCCTCCGAGATTCATGCGCCTGAAGATGCGTCTTTCAAAGATTATCTGAAAAATCCAGCAAAGTGTACTTTTCATTTTGAACCTGTAACTGAAGCATCCGTAATGAAAATAATAAAACAATTAAAGTCTAAAAGTAGTTTTGGCTATGATGGATTATCCACCCGGCTACTAAAAGAAATTCTTCCTGAAGTAATAAAGTCAATAGCTTTGATAATTAATCAATGTATGAACACTGGTGTTTTTCCTGACAATATGAAAGTAGCGAAGGTTATTCCTCTTCACAAAAAAGACGACAACAATATTATTATAAATTATAGGCCCATTTCATTGCTTCCTGCTATGTCTAAGGTACTAGAAAAAGTCATTTGCAATCAAATAAATGACTATTTCACATTAAATGGCTTATTTTGTAAGAACCAATACGGTTTTAGACCCAAACACTCAACCGAATTAGCTGCTTTGCATTTAGTTGACGATATAGCTCTTCAAATGGATAATGGAAGTATCCCTATCAATGTTTATTTAGACTTTTCGAAAGCTTTTGATACCCTAGATCATGAAATTCTTCTTGACAAATTAAAGTATTATGGTATACGTGGAACTGAAATAAAACTATTTAAAGATTATTTGTCAAACAGGAAACAGTACGTTCAGGTTGGAAATACAAAATCAGACTTTAAACATATCGTAACAGGAGTACCGCAAGGATCAATTTTGGGTCCACTGCTTTTCCTCATCTACATAAATGATATTGAACTTGCAAGTACTTATTTTAACATCCTTATATATGCGGATGATACAACACTATCAAGAAGTCTAACTGTTGATGATTTCAAGAATATTGTTCTGCTGAATTTAACTCTAAATGCTGAACTTGGAAAAATAAGCACATGGCTGAAGGTGAACAAGCTGTCACTAAATGCTAAGAAATCACAATTTATGCTTTTTCGTAGGTCCACCCGTAAATTTGACATACCTCAAATTAAAATAGTTAATACACCTTTAAAAAATATAGATAGTTTTAACTTCCTTGGTATAACTCTACAAAAAGATTTAAAATGGGAAACCCATATAAACAATATATCTTGCAAAATTGCCAAAACATTGGGAATAATGAACAAATTGAAACACTATGTGCCTAAACATATATTGCTGACTATATATTCCAGTCTCGTTCTGCCTTATATACACTATGGCATTTTACTCTGGGGTTACAACAAAAACAGAATTTTCAAGTTACAGAAACGAGCAGTTAGAATAATAACTCTAAGCAACTATATTTCACACTCGGAACCAATATTCAAGACCCTAAATCTACTTAACATAGATGACATACACAAAATGAATCAATACAAATTTATCCATAAGCTATATAACAGCTCACTACCAGCATATTTTAATTCTTTACCATTAACCTCTCTGAGTGATATTCATCAGCACAATACAAGAAATAAATGTTCTCTTCTAGTCCCTAAAGTAAAACACGAATTTGCCAAAATGACAATTCGTTACGACATACCACATCTCATGAATAAAAGCCCGTCACTGATCCTTGATAAAATACACACACATTGTCTCGGTGGGTTTAGCTCTTACTTAAAGAAATGTATGATAAACAATTACTCTGATACTTGTTCCCTATCAAATTGCTATGTTTGCCAAAGATTACATTAAATCACATTAAATTGCATTAGCCCCCAGAGTTCTTCCATAACCTCAGCTTTAACATCTTATATGACAAGTTTTTCAGTAAATAATAATCAGAGTTCAAAAATACTGTTACGAAAATGTCTGGTTATTTTCAAATCTATTCATTGTCATTTGAGTATGTATGAATGTATTTCTGTATGTATGTATCCCGGTGGCCCCCGTGATAGCGGTACAAATATTGTACCTTAACGGGGGTCTCCTGACACATTACAACAAACATGTACAACTCCTATAATTCTGATGTATAATTTGATGTCAAATAAAACTTTTGATTGATTGATTGATTGATTGATACACTGTATATATCCCAGCAAACACGACACATTGACACAATGCTGGTCTAATGTTGGCCAAGCATCGTAGACGTCGGGCCAACATTAGTCCAGCCTTGGGCCAATGTGCCGTGTTTGCTGGGTACGTGTTTGGTACGCGATGTAGTATTATAATATACATGTCTCAGCAAACACGATAACTCTACACAATGTTGGGTTAATGTTGGCACACCGTCTTCGACGTTGGTCCAACATTAACCCAACATTATGTAGAGGTCTCGTGTTTGCTGGTGTAGGGATATATTTATAACACGATTGTTGTCTACTACACGGGATTATTAATCATGGTAATTATCTTGCTGCACCTGACACATGCCGTGACTGTGAACGTCTGCTGAAGCCCAGGTCACAACTAGCCATTCTCAAGTGCTATTCTCGCCGACTGAAAAATCACCGTGCACTGTCCTCCGACATTTCGTCCAGAGAAGAATGGGCTTCTCCCATCCTTCCAATGACCACCCGCGTCTTCACCAGTTTCAATACGTTCGCAAATTGTGACCGCAAAAATAGCAGATCATCATAAACAACAAAATGATTCATATGAAAAAAATCATATACAATCTTCATCACAGGTCCACCTGTACTCAGTCAGCAAAAAATCTACGACTTAAACTGTTAAAACTCTTCCTATTTTAAGTATTATTTAAAAAAAATCCTATTTTTCCTCCTTTTTACACAAGCTCTTTATTAGTTTGCTTTATTATGACACATCTAATATAATGGCTCGAAATAGCAAATTTCAACAATGCTAAGCAGCCATAATCGATAATGATGAGATTAGAATAGCAACGTTCACTTGCAACATTAATATGAATCAAGGAAACTGTTCTTAAAATGCCTGTCCACTTTTAGTCGTACAATTATACAAGTGAGCATAAATATACTTAGTAGCCTACTTGAAGATAGGTACATTTATAATAATATTTGTTATTTTGTAGAACTGTAGCTGTGTTGATTTACCGTCTAACATCTCGTCCATAGTGCTGGAGCCTGGCACGTGTGAGAGTGGCTGTGAGGACATAGCTGCCTTCCTTGTAGTACTCTTTATCGTTGTCTTCATAACGTCATGTGGCCATAACCCAGTACTTATCATTACACTCAGGTGAGCTTATCACACAACTCAGTACTTATCATTACACTCAGGTGAGCTTATCACACAACCCAGTACTTATCATTACACTCAGGTGAGCTTATCACACAACCCAGTACTTATCATTACACTCAGGTGAGCTTATCACACAACTCAGTACTTATCAATGTTACACTCAGGTGAGCTTATCACACAACCCAGTACTTATCATTACACTCAGGTGAGCTTATCACACAACTCAGTACTTATCAATGTTACACTCAGGTGAGCTTATCACACAACCCAGTACTTATCATTACACTCAGGTGAGCTTATCACACAACCCAGTACTTATCATTACACTCAGGTGAGCTTATCACACAACCCAGTACTTCTCATTACACTCAGGTGAGCTTATCACGCAACCCAGTACTTATCATTACACTCAGGTGAGCTTATCACACAACTCAGTACTTATCAATGTTACACTCAGGTGAGCTTATCACACAACCCAGTACTTATCATTACACTCAGGTGAGCTTATCAGACAACCCAGTACTTATCAATGTTACACTCAGGTGAGCTTATCACACAACCCAGTACTTATCATTACACTCAGGTGAGCTTATCAGACAACCCAGTACTTATCAATGTTACACTCAGGTGAGCTTATCACACAACCCAGTACTTATCATTACACTCAGGTAAGCTTATCACACAACTCAGTACTTATCAATGTTACACTCAGGTGAGCTTATCACACAACCCAGTACTTATCATTACACTCAGGTGGGCTTATCACATAACCCAGTACTTATCATTACACTCAGGTGAGCTTATCACACAACCCAGTGCTTATCATTACACTCAGGTGAGCTTATCACACAACCCAGTACATATCATTACACTCATGTGACCTTATCACACACGCAACCCAGTACTTATCATTACACTCAGATGAGCTGATAACACAACTCAGTACTTATCATTACACTCAGGTGAGCTTATCACACAACCCAGTACTTATCATTGCACTCAGGTGAACTTACCACACAACCCCGTACTTATCATTACACTCAGGTGAGCTGATAACACAACTCAGTACTTATCATTACACTCAGGTGAGCTTATCACACAACCCAGTACTTATCATTACACTCAGGTGAGCTTATCACACAACCCAGTACTTATCATTACACTCAGGTGAGCTTATCACACAACTCAGTACTTATCATTACACTCAGGTGAGCTTATCACACACCCCAGTACTTATCATTACACTCAGGTGAGCTTATCACACAACCCAGTACTTATCATTACACTCATGTGAGCTTATCACACAGCCCAGTACTTATCATTACACTCAGGTGAGCTTATCACACAACCCAGTACTTATCATTACACTCAGGTGAGCTTATCACACAACCCAGTACTTATCATTACACTCAGGTGAGCTTATCACACAACCCGGTACTTATCATTACACTCAGGTGAGCTTATCACACAACCCAGTACTTATCATTGCACTCAGGTGAACTTATCACACAACCCCATACTTATCATTACACTCAGGTGAGCTGATAACACAACTCAGTACTTATCATTACACTCAGGTGAGCTGATCACACAACCCAGTACTTATCAGTACACTCAGGTGACCTTATCTTACAGCACTATTCCATTTTTGATTGATATGCCATAGCTAATCAGATAAGCTTTTTATTACATAGCACATTGCTCATCATGTCACTCCGTAGATCTAATATAGCATACCTTAAATGTGTATGTATATCGATATGATAATACGTTACCCACTACCCTTGCTCCCCTACTCCCTATGAGTATTTTTTTAAGTTACTGTTGTGCCATTTATTCATATACATGATAATTTCATTGAACACTCGCTCAGCCTGGAGCAAATTTGTGTGATATCTTATCATCATTTATATGTCTGTGGCTAATCTATGATTTCATGTTGCAGGTCATGTGATCAACGCCACAAATCATTTGCTCTGGGTATTCAAAACTGTCTCGCTAGACTTCTGGGTAAGTTGTATTTAATTTTAACCAAATTCCAATGTCTAGGTACATGTATGCTGGCAAATTCAGTGTGGCATTACGTGTAACTGCTATGCCATATCGCTTACCATATAAATTGCCTCATGCCATACAGATATGTAGTTAAATCAGGCTACATAACTGTTTTATTGAATTTAAATATACATTAGTCACCCAGTGCAACCCTGCGCAAAGAAAATGAAGAAAAGTGAAGAAAACTTTTATGAAGAAAAAGTTTTCTTCCCAAGAAAACTTTCATTGGGAGAAAAATGAAAAAGTTCTCTTCACAAGAAAACTTTTTTCTTCCCAAGAAAACTTTTTCTTCTTTAATTGTGATAGATGCCACTGATCGTCAGTTGATTAAGACAATAAAATTAAATTATCTTTTAGACTTTATGTAGTTTTTACCTTTCAAAACATTTAATTTTTATTCATATTTAACATAACATACAATAAAACAGCGCTTTGGATGACACTAACATCTAGTAAGAACTATCACAAATGAGGAAGAAAAAGTTTTCTTGGGAAGAAAAAAGTTTTTTTTTGGAAGTAAACTTTTTCTTTTTTCTCCCAATAAAAGTTTTCTTCACTTTTCTTGATTTTCTCTGTGCAGGGTTGCACTTGGTGACTACTGTAATTCTTTACAAATCCACCCTTGGAACCCACGTAGTGCCAAGTTTCTAACATATTGAATGATTATTAATATCTTGAGTTCAAACATAAGAAAATAAGAAATAAATGGAACTGCAAATTCTTCATGGAAATTTACAACAGCAACCGGAGTAAAATAAATGGTACAGTGTTATTATCACACACATGGTCACTAACAGTGTTTAACCCTTTAACCGCCAAATTATTCAATTGTAATTTTCACTCACTTGAAGTTGTGTCTCGCTGACGCGATCCACAACTTCAAGTGATTGAAAATTATAGAGATTTAACAAAATAGATGTCAAAAATTGTCAAATCTTGCTGATTGATATCACGTTTTATCTTTGATATGTTTAAAATTTGATAATGTAATATTCGAGTATGTGACAATCAGCGGTCATTTCTATTAATATACAGCTATATACATATACCGTGTTCCCGGTGTTCTGCTTGATAGGGCATGGAGCCTTTAACCCTTCAAACCCTCACGATGCATTAAAGCATCATTTCACATCCCTGAAAACAGACTTAATTTTCCTACAACTAGTGGTTTTAGAATGAAAATTTCCAGCAAACTGGCAATTTTCTTTAATTTTCACCCACATCAAATCATCTTCATTCACTACAAATCGAGAATTGCGGCAGCAATTCGCGACTTGTAGTGGATGAAGATGACTATGGTAAATTCAGGTTTTTGCTCTATCTTTTTATCTCTTGAAGAAAATGTGACAAACAGTTTTGTAATATTAATACTGTAATTTTTATTACTGGTAATTTGTCCTCCTCGCGAAATTCGCGAAAATTAAAACCTCGCGAGCATAACTACATTTACAGTATATATTATATGTTTGCTAAATTGTAATTGAATGAAGCGTCATAGGTATTTTTGTTCCATGTGACATTTGCGCACTTGTCTCTAATAAAATATAAATGAATGAATAATGATACGTGAGTTTGTCATCAGGTGCACAAAATACCTGCGGCCAACAACCAAATTACAGTCTATTTTAAACGTGACAACGCTGAATTATTTTGTATGAAATATTACAACTAAAGGGTTTTTTTCAATTTGAAATCATCATAAATGTCTTAGTTAGCTCTTTCTGAATCATTTGAATACCTGTGTTATGGGTCTACGGCCATTATGATTATTTTTACTCTTACAGTGGGGGGATCGACTTTAGACGTCAGAATCTGACATCTACAGACGTCAGATTCTGACGACTAAAGTCTATCCCCGCGCTGTAAGAGTTAAACGTGACAGATATGGGTTTTTTAGTAGATTAAGTGTACATAATAACAAATTAGAAGGGAAGATTAATATTTCACGTGATCGTGGTAATCTGATAATAAGACAATCATAGGACAAATTTCTTCTTCTTGGCACACGGTTCGAAATTCTGCTGCATCAGGAAGAGATCACAGGCACACCCGAGAGGTTCTGTTGACAGGCAGACCCGAGAGGTTCTGTTGACAGGCAGACCCGAGAGGTTCTGTTGAGAGATTAAAGAAGGCTTGTATACATCACGTATATCCACGTACTGGCACTCGGAAGAAACATATACAAAACTTCGTCGTCGTTTCAACTACACTGAATTAGCGTCAGGCTTACAGTTTTACAACCTCAGACTAAACAAAACGCGATCCACATTATCTGCTTTATTTCAGATTGCTGGATGGCGTGATGCATCCGTCCATGCGTCCGGCCACGTTCCCTTTGAGGTGTGATTGTTTTTTATTGCAATGTTCTGAAGCTTGACCCACGTGTTTATTCTGCAGACTTGGCAGAAAGTTTCAAATCGCGCAGATCAAATTTAAAATGGTCTCCGCTGTGACATATACTGTTTTTTTCCTGGTCTTCCAATGCTCTGGAAATTGACCGACGTTCTCACTCTACAAGCGTTTTCGGAATAGTTCGAAAACGGCACGGATTTGATTTAAATAACCGTTGCTCTGACATAAAGATTTATTGTATGTGTGAATGACTTGTGGAGATTCTTATTCCAATGCTCTTGAACTTGATGCACGTGCTCGATGGATGAGCTCGAAAATGACACCAATCAGATTCAAAATGCCGCCGTTTAAACACAAATGTTTTTTGACTGATCTACCTTTAGGGGTGCTTTGTTTTTGCATGTAATGCTAAAATACATTCCTAGTTGCTATCGCATTTATGAATTTTTTAGCTTGATCACAATAAGAAAGGGTGTCACACAGTGATAGTCAATGCAAAATTTGAAGAAATAAAATCCAAAATGACCGACAACCTGCCATATTTACTCACTTATGTTCATTATCTCGGAAACAGAGTTGTATCAGCAGTATAAGCTATAGTGTGTGAGCCATGTACAGATTTAGCAGATATAATATTTAAAATAGTTTTTCTCATTATCTCAAATTTATTTGCAAATAAAAAATGAATGACTCTCGCTTTAAGACATGGGGTATGATTCACGCGGATGTATCTGTCTATCTGGAAGCAAAGTGTCCAGTGTTACACATGGTAGCCCATGACAAGTTTTGCATATACACAATCCTAAACAGCCGACTGTAACAGTGGCTGCGTTCGTTTTCGTTCCGATATAGGCTACAATTAATTTGACATTAAACAAATATCTGTAATTTTCACCCACTTGAAGTTGTGGATCGCGGTAGGAGACACAACTTCAAGTGGATGAAAATTTAAATTATTTAATTTAGCGCTTTAAGGTTTTGCCTCTTTTGTTTTTAGCACATGTCAATCTAGTAGGGCGGTTTTGGGTAGAATCATATCACATGCTTTTTGTATTTTTACAGCATTTATACCAACGCCCATTTACTTCGGCCAGATCTTCGACTCCCAGTGTCTGCAGCGGATGATCACCTGCGGCAGGGACGGCACCTGTCTGGAGTACGACGTGGAGCGGCTGCCCTACGTGCTGTTCGGCACCTGCCTGGGACTGAAAGGCCTCGCCCTGGTGGCCCTGTTCCTCACCTACCTGGTGAGCCGCAAGGGACAGGCTCTGAGCGCGGGGAACCTCGGCGGGGCGGACTCAGGGTCCGCGGCCCCTCCCGGCCCCGTGCTCACTGTCAGTGCCACTTTTAACACCCACCACCATACCGAGGGCCAGGCGAGAGCGCCGCAGGAGAGCCACGCGAACGGCCATCTGAACGGTTCCTTCTCCTCCAACACCCTCAGCACCACCTGCAGCTCTCTGGCTATACAGTCTGAAGTGACCAAATTCTAACAGAGTACATCACAAGGAGGGTCACCCGATGTCGATGTGATGCCGGGCCAGCGTCGCAGACGCTGGCCTGGCATCACATCGACATTGGGTAACCACCTCTTGTTGGGTAAAGATTGTTTCAGCTTCGGAACTTGAACCAATCTTCATCAATCCGTGCTAGCAAGCACTCCCCAGGTGTTACTAGTCCGTCCAGAGCTGACTATATGGCCGCTCATCGCAGACAATGTGGGGTCATTGCCTTTATCATCTTGGGTGTTAAACGGTCATAAGTTGCACCCGACTCTAAGTGGCGCTGCGACATTTGAATTCCAGAGTGCCGTATTCAGCATGCAGAGGCTGTGCGAATCGCATCGTTAAACTGTGACAACACCATGGGTAAACAATCGTTTACTCCAAACAACGGTGGCATTTAAAGCTTCATCCTGGTACTTTACTGAAGTATTCGGAAGTTAAGTATCCTGGTGGTAGTATGCTAAGCGCAACTGTTGAGAGCTAAATAAGTAAATATGATCTTATCATGACAATTGCTACATGTTCTACTTAATACATTCCATGGCGACATCTGACTGTGGAACGTGGTCATCCTGCTGCTTAACCCAGCAAACACGAGACATTCAAACAATGTTGATTTAATGTTGGTCCACCGTCTACGACGCTGGCCCAGCAACTGTTTAAATGTCTCGTGTTCGCTGGGAATTCGTCGTTATGGCTTTAGTGTTGCACTGTGTAAGGTGGGTTGAAACAATAAGAACTGTATCAGGAAGGCCAATATGTCTCCCAGCTATACATTATAACCAGGTAACCATATTTCTCGAACTGTTAACCCTTATCCTGCTTTGTTAATTTATTTAAATTTTTAACGACTTGAGGTTATGTCTCGCTACCGCGATCCACAGGGTGGTGGAGCCCTTCGGCAGTGTTCGGCATTGGTTAAAGCTGCCTGCTTGGAAAGTCGGAGATCGTGGGCTCGAACCCCACTCTGGCCGTCAAGTTTCAAAGAAACAAAATGTTTCCCCCCGCTCATTCGTAAAGATTTATTATTGTGGGGTGCCTCCATGACCGATATGTAGCGTGCTCGGCCTCAGACCGCCAGGGCTCCAATTTCAAATCTTGTGTCTGGAGGGCAGTGTCATCTCGTTCATCTTACCATCTTGAGGATATTCTCCTGGCCCAGGTCAAAGGTGAACTAAAACCCCATTCATTTTATTAACCGCGATCACAACCTCAAGTGGTTGAAAATTACTCATATTTGGTTAATTTGAGACCAAACATTTACAAATCTTGATGTTTAAATAGTAATTTCATTCAGGAACAGTGATTTAATCGGCTAAAAAACGGCAGGCAAAGGGTTAATTGCAAAATGCACCTATTTCCCTATCACAACCCTAAGGGTTATATATCATCAATCTGCTTACATTTCATACTAGTCGTCGTTATCCGACATCATCACCTGATCCTGGTATAATGTACATCATATAGTATGTAATTACTTGATTAGCTATGAAATCAACAGTCCATCATGACCCATCAACGGACGTTGGAACATGGCTGGTGGAACTAATGCTAGAGAACCTCATTGGCAACAGTGAAGGTATTTTACAATTTCTATTTGAAATATATTACTTTGAGATTACAGCAACGTAAAATGACGTATGCTACTCCTAGAGACAGCTCAAGTGAATACTCTTTATAAAAATGAATACTCTTTTATAAAATACTCTGTTTACATCCATACTTGCTATAATATGAAAAAACTGTATTTGCAATCGCAAAAATCCACCAATCTATACATACGCCTTTACACCGATAACTAGTCATTTATATTTAAAATATTATACTCGCTTATCTGTAAATCGTCTCCTTGGATATGAAAGGGTGTATCTGCCACAAAGTGGCAGATACACTCTTTCATATCCAAGGCGACGAAATTATATTCTACTCACTATTATATCACTTTACTATGACTATTATTGTCAAATCTCACCTATTGTTTTCAGCCTTGTTTGAGCTTTGCTCGTATACTCATTCTAAGTTAGGTGCATACTCACAATGTACTAATACTCATCAGTATATCGCGCCACTAGTTGAGCGGTTCTTTGTATCACGTTCAGTATATTATTACATCATGTGTTCTCTCTTTCAACCATTACAACGCTGAAATATTTTTGTATAAACCACGGGGAGACCACCGTTGTTTTCAATTTGTAATCATCGTAAATGTCTTGGTTAGCTCTTTCTGCTTCATTAGAATACTTATGTTATGGGTCTACGGCCACTAGAATTTTTTTAATTCTTCCAGTGTGGGGATCGTCTCTAGACGTCAGGTTCTGACGTCTACAGGCGGTGCCCGCGCTGAAAGAGTTCTTGATTTACATGTAGGTGGGCAATGCAGATCTGCCACTTTATAACGTGCCCATTTTCACCCCCAAATCGAATATCATGACTTTCAATAAATTATTTAACTGTTTGTTTCAACTTTGCCATTTTTCGTAAACATTCCATCCGCATTTAATACCAGGTAATATTTATATCATTATTGTTCACAATTGATTACATTTTTGGAGTGGAATATAATAAAAATTAGTAGTCAGGAATTTTCAAAATTTCCAGGCATTTGAAGTTGTGGATCGCGGTAGCGAGACACAACTTCAAGTGGGTGGAAATTGCAAATACGTGTGCCCAGTGTATCATGGCGCTTTATCATGGCGCTTCATAGAGGTCTACGTCGTCTATTGATGGTAATCATAATATTTACACTCATATTGACGCCTTTAATAGAAGTTTCAACACACAGGTGGGCCCGCAAACAGGCACGCGTACTCAGGACGACGTAGCTGCTTAAAGGGTTGACACCCCTTATTGCCGACATGTCTGCATTTTTAACCTGCAGCAAACTCGATGTAATAATAATAATAATAATAATAATAATAATAATAATAATAATAATAATAATAATAATAATAATAATAATAATAATAAATTTTATTTATAGAGGGTAGACCATTTAGTACACCGTACTAATTTGCAATGGGCCCTCTTTATACACATGCAATAGTACAATGATTAAAATGTGTACAAAACTAATGGAAAATACAGGATATAATACAAACTATAATACAATATTTACAATTTTTTACATAAATTTACACTACAGAAACATCATGGCTATTTAAGAATATTTAAATGATAAATGTATTCTTTTTTTATTTTAAATTATTATTCAGTTATTGCTTTACATGTAACAAAAAACCGAAGACGACATTGTAGAATCTCCCTCTTGAATATATGGCACGGTATATTTAATTTAACACAACGCATTTGATAAACCACCGATTCGGTTGATGTAGTGCACGTCAACACATTCTAATACTGATGTATCATTCTCTTCAGAGCGAGGTGTTCTTGTGGCGTTGTCAAGATCTCGCTGCTGAAGTTTCAGATGCCGACGCGGTGGCACCGTGCGCTAACTCTCTCCCTGCTATAAGTTAATTAATTTAAATTTACCCCCACTTGAAGTTGTGTCCCGCTACCGCGACCCACAACTTCAATTGGGTGAAAATTTCTCATGAATATTTGTTTGATTTGAACACAAATTTGTGCAAATTTTATGTTTAGACACACATTTCGTTCCCAATAACAGTGATTTGGTGAACGAATAAAACAGATTAAAAACGACAGTAGTCGTGATCAGCTCTTTAACCCTTTAACCGCCGGTGCCGCATATATTCGGGTTTTCATTTTTTATTAACACTTTAAGTACCACATTTTAAATATGTTAGAGATAAAATGTGACATCAACCAGCAAAATTTGAAAACGAGTTGACCTCCATGTTGTCAAATCTGAATAATTTTCGCTCACTTGAAGTTGTGGATCGCGTCAGCGAGACACAACTTCGAGTGGGTGAAAATTCAAATTGAATAATTTGGCGGATAAAGGGTTAAGTGCTCGCGCACGGCCAACAAAACTCGTCCGAAGGAATTAGTCATATTTCACCGACACATAATACACCCTGAAGTTTACATGGTATACATTACATTGAACGCACGCTCCCTGTCTACCACTGCTACTTAAGTAGATGTCATCAGTTTACTTTTCACAGGTAACAAGTCTCACAATTCACTCTTTGTCCAGCAAACGCAAGTATTTGTATAACATTTGTACAATGCCGGCCCAACGTCGAAGACGATGAGCCGACATTGTACAAATGTCATACAAATGTTTTGTGTTTGCTGGGTTATACATTACGGCATGAAGTGTAATTTTGCTGGACACATCTTTTGACATTATTCCACTTGCTTCCTGATTTTTACGGCGACCTTTTAGTTTTGCTAGGACGCCGACCCCCGCTAATGGATCACTGTAGGATTCGAGTCTCAAGTTAATGCTTATGTCTCAAATTTAAGAAAGAAATGAAATAATACTTTTCCTTCGCTTAAGGTTAAAACATGTATCACGGACGATGAGTCATGAATCACACCGTCACACTTTCAGTGCTGCCAATCGTTATCAAGCTATTACTTAACTATTTAAAATTTTCTCCTACTTGGAAGTTGTGTCTCGCTAACCGCGACCCGTGAAATGTACTCATCTTTGTTGAGTTTGAGCCCCACCACTCGGGCATTGTCAACCATTGCTGAGTATAAACAAATTTCACTTCAAAGAACAACTATTTGATACTTTGCGACAAACAGATTAAAAACAATAATTAAAATTGTGATTGGTGTTCAAAGGGTTAACTAAACCCTTATAGCGCTGAATATTTTTTCTATAAACCATGGAGACCAAAGGGTTTTTTGAATTCGAAACCATCATAAATGTCTTAGTTAGCTCTTCCCGATTCATTTGAATACCTATGTTATGGGTCTAAGGTCATACCAAATAGTTTTACTCTTACAGCGCGGGGATCGACAAGTCGATCCCCGCGCTCTAAGGGTTAAAGCGCTAAATTATTTTTTTATCTAGACCAGGAGACCGGAGGATTCTTTAAATTTGAAATCATGGCTCTCTCAGATTTGACTTCCCGCTTCGTATGAATACCTATGTTATGGGTCTACGGCCATTATAAATATTGTACTCTCACTTGCGGGGATCGACATTAGGCGTCAGAATTTGACGGTTCCCCGGTGCTCGCGCTGAAAGAGTTGATGCTTTTCTATTGAGCCCCTGATGGATGGTTACTTAAAAGTGCATTTGCGAACAAAATTAGCTGATTCACAGAAAAAAATTCTAAGGCTTTATCAGTTTAGAAATTAAGACTTAAGTTGTCTAATTTTGGTGCTGCATTATACACTTATACATTTATTTATGCCTGTATCCTTTCAACGTGCGAAAATGTGAAAGTTATGTGATTTAATAAGGGAGTCATCGGGAGTATCTAGTTTATTGAATGTAATTCATTTTGTAAAAAACAAAATTCTTCAAGGCTATCGATATTTAAACTTACGGTTATTATTACCACTGATTAAATGCTGTCAATATTTTCCTGATATTTTTATCCCATTAATCGCCGATCACCACTGCAATTTTGTATTAACATATCATATAACGCTTCTGCGAGTGCAATTTGTGTTAAATCCGAAAGCGATGTCATTGTGTTGGTCTCAAATTAATAAAACATTCTTTTCAACAACTTAACGTTTTGAATGGCGTTAGCAAGACATGACTTCAAGCGGATGAAAATCTCAATCAAATTACTTTGTGCTTTAAATGTTACTAAAAAACAGACATGTCATTGATATTTATCTCAAATTTAATTAGGTAGACCGGGCTGCATGAGCCATTGCTTTCCCGAATGTTTTTTGAAAATAAGCGTGTGAAATAACTTGCCATAGATAACTAACTGTGTCGATATTACTGTGACTATAGTAGTTTGCCAACTATACTGCGTTGGTAAGGCAAAACGCTGAAACTACATTATTCATTGGCAATATAATTGGGTGGTTGATATATTTTTACCCTGAAAATGTTGTATAATTTATATCTGGCATATGTAAGATATGATTGAACATATCGGATCTAGACATATTGACCACCATGATGCATATCTCACGTCGAATGTATACTTTTCCTGGAGTATCAGTATCCTTGCCGAACCGGGAAAAATAACGTAACTACAATAACTTAGAAGGTAAGATGTGTAAGAAGAAATAATTGAAAAACCAAACAAACTAAAGTGGCTGTTTGATTTAAAAGAAATACTGTTCTATTTAGAGATTTCTGCTTTTTTATTTTGTGTGAAAGTTAATATGAGTGATTCGATCCAACTGAAACCTTTAATATTGACTACAAATAAAAACATTTGATTTTTAACGGCATGTTGACTCAGACTCATTTGTAGTTTTTTTCCACATAGTAATAATCAATCCATAGCTTGACTGAGCACGGCTGTATGCTGAGTAGGTTGACGTGTTCCCAAGCAACTGGGATCACAGCAAAATAGGTTTCGAATACCTCTGCGAATTACTGTATCTGCTGTGTACTGTTACTGATCTTGTTCTGTATAACTTTAGGCATACACATAACTCTGTACACACTGCCCAGTAAACACACAACTTTTGTATTGCATTTGTGCAATGTTGGACCAGTGTCGTACAAATGTTTTGTGTTTGCTGGGTACTAGTTATCCTTATATACCGTGTATATTATTTATTGTTGTCTTTGTTGTCATATAAAAATAACAAACTATGTTACACATGTATGTAATGCTCATATTTATTAAATATATTTTTGTAATATCATTATCGTGATTACGGTGATATGTGGTTATGGCATTTATTTGCTACAAGGATTTTTTTTTTATTTTTCCACTTCCATACACACGTACTTGCACACATGTTACATTGTTATGTACAAGTCATCTGGTGCTAGTTTGCATGATCCAGATCCTTAAAGCGCCAAATTATGGAGTCTGAATTCCAGAAATGCAAGTTGTGTCCTGATGAAGAAATCCACAACTTGAAGTGGTTGTAAAGATCCGTCAAAATTGATGCAAAAATATTCTAAACCTTGAAGATGTCTCAAATAAGTGTTTTTAAAGTGTCAATTAATCAAAGACGATACAAGTCATTGGCGCTCAAAAGGTTAAGACCTGGGTATGCCCCCCCCCCCCAGCATAAACTGGGGTTAACCCTTTACCTGCAATGGTATGGACGTATATCTGCTTCTTACGACATATTTTGAATATAATTAATTCAATAGAATAAAAAGGTTCATTAAACAAGCGTAATGAAAAGTCCGTTAAAAGGTTTAACTTAATATTATTACCATGCAGTATTTTACCCAGTTAAAGTTGTGTTTCGCGGCAGCAAAACACAACTTCAAGTGGGTAAAAAATGTCATCTTATAACTAGATTTAGGAGTTCAGCTCGGGTATTTGTTCAGTGGTGGTTAAAGTTCACCATCTTAGCCCTGTCTGAAATGTGAGTCAGGTTATGAGATGACATTTTTAACTAAACAATGGAAGGGCAATAGAAATGGAATCTTTTCACACTATGAAAAGTAGAAAATGAGCATGTCACATTCAATTTGAAAACTTGAATGGTCGTGAAGATTTGAATTTCAAGCCATGGCTCTCATTTCACGCATAACGTCTTTTTTCAATGTTTATAGATAATATGAACAATACTTTATATTGTTTTGTCTCATTTTACTCGTTTATTTGTGATATTATTCGCCCGTCCTGTAAACGATAAAGGATGTTATATTATATTAATAATCATATTTATAATCTCCAGGGGACTAGTAGTTACACCCACCGCAACGAGCCCCAGGCAGTGGCACAACGCTCTCGCAATTTTGGCCCAACGACTAAGATGTTGACCTTGTATTGAGCCAGGGTCGTGTCAGTGCCTGGTGCTCGCGAATAATTTTATCTTATCGTAGTAACCATAGTGTCTCAAAGGCCACTCAGTGGAGTGGCCCATGAGACACTCTGGTTGCTAGGGTCGATATTGTTATATGTATTTTGGTACATGGTGCCTTAATATGTTCTCTATTTACTAATACGTGCTCTTATGTGATATTTATATCATTGTGAATTGTCATTTTTAAGCAACGAAATACGCTCACTTTTGCAAAATCTTTCAAATCAATAGCAAATTTTGGGCAAAAATATAACTATTTTGCTCAGTTTTTAATATGATTGTATAGTTAACGGAATGAGGCGGTCAACAACCCATTGCGGAATCGATGCTAGGCCAATGCCGGAGAGGTTGGCCCTACATCGAATTAGCTCCGGGTTATCGCATCGCTCGAAGAATGCATTGAGACTGAAATATTACAAATGTCAAAATACTTCTATTTTAATTGCCTTAATATGTTGTTTTTCACTACCCCGGTACTAAAGTCACTTCGCTTGTACATATCTCAGTAAACAAGAGACGTTGAGCCAATGCTGGCTTAATGTTGGCCCACCGTCTACGACGTTGGGCCAACATTAAGCCAACATTGGCTCAACGGGACGACGTTGGGCCAACATTAAGCCAACATTGGCTCAACGCGTCGTGTTTGCTGGGTAGATCCAGCAATCAAGCTGAAACCAGCAGTTTCCACCAACACTCAGTTGACCGCTTGTACAAAGCTTTTATGATATGTGAATCATGGTTATATTTTTGTCAGCCATCTTGTTTTTGTAATCCCATAATTGAATTTAACCCTTGTCCTACCAGACCTGTCTATAGATAGATATATATGTGACGTGCAACATCGGCACCCGACCTATGTCGGAGCTTTAGATTTTGAGTTATGGCCATGTTTTGTTCAAATAATATTTTTTGGCCAATTTTCTTTTTTAACGCTGATCGAAAATACAACTTCAAACCAATATAAGTACAAAATATTGAAGATACCCTAGTTTTATTTCTTATA
This sequence comes from Flabesymbios commensalis, assembly GCA_964017125.1. Classification (NCBI taxonomy): domain Eukaryota; kingdom Metazoa; phylum Annelida; class Polychaeta; order Terebellida; family Flabelligeridae; genus Flabesymbios; species Flabesymbios commensalis. The sequence goes on along the minus strand of OZ024905.1, from coordinate 65,203,630 downwards.
TAAAAAAATGATTTAATTTGAGCTATTTAAACTATTTGTCATTTTCTCAACATTTTGCGATATTTTGGGCTTAAGTTTCCAAATCTTGTTTTATCGATGATTTCCTAAATAATTGAGATATATTTATAATTTTTGGTGCATTTGAAACCTGAGCGCTGGCTCTTCAAACGCCACTTACTAACTCATTTTCTATATTTTGCGACATAGAACTTGTTTTAATATGGCACGTCACACATAGATGTTCTCAACCAGTTTTAAACCGAGTAAAATGTCACTGACAATTAATTGAATATTTTGTGATTTATACACGTTTACACCATTCAATTTGTGGGATGTGTATTTTTCATGAATAGGTTGATCATTTTGATAAGCAATTCGATATAATTTTCAAATGTAATTAATCAAATGTTTAAAGCAGGGAAACTTTGAAACTATTTGGTTACGTTGAATATTTTACTATACCTATTACCTAACACATTGATTTTTAGTGTGACGCCAGTAAACACGACACATTGAACCAATGTTGCTTTACTGTTGGTCCAGCGTCTGCGACGCTGGCCCAACGTTAAACCAACAGTTGTTCAATGTATCTGTTTTCTGTCATGATAATGGAGTGAACACATCTCTGCCAGGGCCCGTATTCTCGTACAAGTTACGATATATCGTAGGCTTCTGATTGGTCGAGATGGCCATCTCGACCAATCAGAAGCCTACGAACGATATATCATAACTTGTACGAGAATACGGGCCCAGGCTGGCTGGCAGTATCTGATGCTCTTGTGGTATTACATAATTAAATTGGCCACTTGCCTTTATGATAAAACGGATGCTTGATGTCACCACACACCCCCCTCCTGACATTTTCTCTTTCACGTAGCGATTATCTATCTTTCGTGGTGAAATTTAGATAATATCATTCTAATGTCATTGACCGAACTTAGCATCGTTGAGCGGGATATAGCAAGACCATTCAATAGCGAGTTCGAGAGACCGCACTAGCTGGAAATGTCAATGTTGGGGATTAAAAATTAAAATGTCGGGTATAAGCTTTGAAATATGATGACTATTTAATACTGAATTCACGTGTTTCATTGACGTGTATACTATATAGGAAGGTCAATATTGACTGGTAGTATATTAGAATATGTGTGCCTGTTTTTAGTGGCTCGTTGTACTAAGTTTAATGTACGGAACTGGACATTACATCCAAATTTCGAGCATTATTGAGATTTGCAGTCCAAGAATAAGCCTACACAGAAAACAATACCTTTTGATTTCAAGGATTCAATTGTGTAAATACGTCTGACGGGGGGCCTGGTGCAGTGGTTAACCCTTTAACCGCCGGTGCCGCATATATTCGGGTTTTTCATTTTTTATTAGCACATTAAGTACCACATTTTAAATAAGTTGAAGATAAGATGTGACATCAACCAGCGAGAGTTGAAAAGAGTTGACCTCCATTTTGTCAAATCTGAATAATTTTCACTCACTTGAAGTTGTGGATCGTGTCAGCGAGACGCAACTTCAAGTAGGTGAAAATTCATATTGAATAATTTGGCGGTTAAAGAGTGAAAGCTGCCTGCTTGGAAAGTCAGAGATTGCGGATTCGAACACCGCTCTGGCATGCAAATTTCAAAGAAACAAAATTTTTTTTTCTCTGCTCACTCTTGAAAATTCAATATTGTGGGAGCCTCCGTGACCGAAGGTAGCGTGCTCGGCCTCAGACCGCCAGGGCTCAAATTTCGAATCCTGTGTCTGGAGGGCAGTGTCATCTCACCGTCCTCAGGAGGTTCTCCCGGCCCAGTTTAACCTATGTGTGCCCGAAGATGGCCTTTACGTCTGGCTGTGCTGACATACCCGACATTTTTTTAGCTCAATATTGACATTTCCAGCCACAGCTACCGTGCAGTGGCGCAAAAAATACCGTATTTGTATAACTAAAACAAGTGTGTCGATCATTTTTATCTCTGCGCTCAGACTGTACAGATGTACTGATGGTGCTACATCTGATGAAACCGGCATTTTACCTGTTGATATCTAAGTAGGTCTCCGTGATATCTGTATTTAGCCGCGTTTATCTTCCCAGCTCACTGCCACTCCCCAGCAGACACAAGACGTTTAATCAATGCTGGTTTAACGTTGGGCCAGCGTCGTAAACGGTGGACCAACGCTAAACCAACATTGAGTCAACATTAAAACAACAGTGGGTCGGCATCTCATATTTACTGGGAATGGCACAATATGTTATAAATCAGTGACGTATTTGGGAAATATTGTGTATCATTTTTTCTTCTCCGTAGATTTGAAAGGGTGTAGATGCCATCACAAAGTGGCATCTACATCTCCCTAGAGCACGAATTGTCATCAATTGAATAGTCCAATCACCTGCAGCCGTTATCTGAAAAAAACACACAGAAATTTTGAAATTTTAATTTAAACAGCATGCAGACAAACCCGAGCAAGTGGCTCGCAATATATCCATCCTTAATTAAAAAAATTATTTCGACCCTAAGTCAGTGCATTCGTGAGTGCTGCTGTGTTATAGAAGCAGCCATGCTTTTATTAGCTCCCGCCGTCACCGTAGGTGAGACGGAGGGAGCTCTGGATTCCGCCCCCGTTTTTTTTTTGCCTCTTCTTTTGCCTATAACTTTGTAAGAAAATAAGCCAGGATAACGATTTTTGGTATGTGGGTTACTTCCAGGTGGATAATGGACAGGTTAAAATATTTTAAATCTGAATTCAATACGCAAGATCGCAGAGGTGAAAATGATGATGTTACGGCGTTGGGCCGTCCGTAAACAATTCGTTTCCGGAGCATATCTCTGAAAGTACTTGTCCGATTGTCTTCAAATTTTACACGCAACACCCCTAGGGGGTCTAGTTGTGCCTTTTGGGGTATTTGAACTTTGACCTACTTCTGGTTCAGAACTATGACCTATTTAGACGTTTTGACGCGCACTTCGTTTCCGGAGCAGATCTCGAAAAGTACCGGGCCGATGACAGTCATATTGCACATACATGTTCTCTAAGGTCCCTAGTTGTGCCTTTTCAGGTTTTTGGACCTTGACCTTGAAGTTGACCCAGCACTTTGACCTAATTTATACCGTCGGTAAATCCGACTGAAAGATTTTGCGGAATATCATGAAAACCGCTCAAGATAGTTACACCATTAATATCAAATAAATTGTAAGGTTTCAGGAGAGGATGCATCTTGAAAAAATTCAAGTTGATAAAATTCAAAATGGCCGCCTATCGGCCATTATTCACCTCGACAGGCCTGATATTGTGGAATATCATGAAAACCGCTCAAGATATCTACACCATTACTAAAAAACAAATTGTAAGGTTTCAGGAGAGGATGCAATTTGAAAAAATTCAATTCGTCCAAGTTCAAAATGGCCGCCAATCGGCCATTATTCACTTTCACATGTCCGTTATTTGGTAAACCGTGCTAGATGGCTGGACCATTACTATAAAACAAAATGTGAGATTTCAGATGGGGATGCATCTTGAAAAAATTTGACTTGATCAAATTTAAAATTTCCGCCTTTTCGGCCATTATTCATTTTCACATGGCTGATATTTGGTAAACCGTGCTAGATGGCTAGACCATTACCTGATTACTATAAAACAAAGTGTGAGTTTTCGGGGGAGGATGCACCCTGAAAATTTTTAACTTACGAATTCAAAATGGCCGACAATCAGCATTATTTAAACTTTCGACTCAATCGAATTCAAAATGACCGCCTATCGGCCACTATTTACTTTTACATTGCTGATATTTGGTAAACCGTGTTAGATAGCTGGACCATTACTATAAAACAAAATGTGAGATTACAAGAGAGGATGCATCTTGAAAAAAATTGATTCGATCAAATTAAAAATGGCCGCCTATCGGCCATTATTCACTTTAACATAGCCGTTATTTGGTAACCGTACTAGATGGCTAGACCATTACTATAAAACAATATGCGAGATTTCAGGAGAGGATGCATCTTGAAAAATTTTGACTTGATCAAATTTAAAATGGCCTCCTATCGGCCATTATTCACTTTCACATGGGCGATATCTGGTAAGCCGTGCTAGATGGCTAGACCATTACAATAGAATGAAATGTGAGATTTCAGCTGAGGATGCATCTTGGAAAATTTCGACTTGATCAAATTCAAAATGGCCGCCTTTAGGCTATTATTCACTTTCACATGGCCGATATTTGGTAAACCGTGCTAGATAGCTAGACGATTACTATAGAATGAAATGTGAGATTTCAGCTGAGGATGCATCTTGAAAAATTCTGACTCGATCAAATTCAAAATGGCCCCCTATCGGCCATTATTTACTTTCACATGCCCAAGATTTTGCAAACTGTGTTAGATGTTAGTCCATTACTATAAAACAAAATTTGAGGTGTCGGGGGAGGATGCACCCTAAGTTTTTAACTAGTTTATATCGAATTCAAAATGACCGTAAATCAGCTATTAGTTACCTCGACTGGCCTGACATCGGGTAAACCGTGCCAGATAGGTAGACCATTACTGGGATACTGATTAGGCTCATTAGTTTCAATGGAGGTTTGCAATCTCTGACAGACTGTCTAGTTCTTATCTTACTCTTAGACGGGGCTTTTTAGACCTAGTTGTCTTGCGTCTTGATTTTTGACTTAGCCTAGGACTACATTACCCTGATGACATGGCAAGGCTCTGACACAGTGACCTCCATTTTTAAATGTAATAGTTCCAATACGATCACAAGTTTATGCCTGCTGAAAATGGCCTAGTTTTCATAGGCACTTGAAATATTTGTCTCAATTTTTTGGCATCCCGAGTTTTTTGGTAGGCAGCGCGAGTGTCGTTTTTACACAGCTGGCTGTGTAAACAAAATGGCGGTCAGTGTGACCGGGCCTCGCGCAGTAAATGAGTTAGGCGGCCCAGTCGTACCGGGTAGGACTACATTAATAACCCTACACAAAATTGCTTAAATCAAATTCTAATTCGGAGCGGGAGCTCCTGGACTTATGTAGTCTTGTTGATTCTCTGATTGCTTGTCATATATTTTCATAGGTGGTGTGGATGACATACGCACCAGAAACACCGCCTCGTGACACAGTCGATTCCCGAGCGAGGATTTTCCCATTAACCCTTTAACCGCCGGTGCCAAATATATTGGGTTTTTCACTCAATTATTACTACATTCAGTACCGCCTTTTAAGCATGTTAAAGCTATAATGTGACATCAATCAGCACGATTTGAAAAAGAGTTGACCTCCATTTTGTCAAATCTGCATAATTTTCACTCACTTGAAGTTGTGGATCGCGTTAGCGAGACACAACTTCAAGTGGGTGAAAATTCAAATTGAATAATTTGGCGGCTAAAGGGTTAAGGCTAAGTTCAAAAATTTAAATTTGCACTTCAGAGTTAAAGCTCACTCTTCTCATCTAAGCACCAAAGTGCGAAAAAACAGAAAAACAGAAAAATCAAAACTCTGCATCACGCCCGCCCCCTCAGCCATTTTTCTCGTGCGGTCCGGTCACCCCGGAAATCTCAGATTTTTTGTCTTCTTCACACTATTGTACTCGCATACAATTTCAATTCATTTAAAGGGACATGCCCAGGTCTAAAATCATCAAAAAATCGGTGATTTTATTTTAACTTAATAATACGACCATATGTTGTAAACATAACCATAGACTAGAACTGCAAAAGTTTTTTAATTTTTGTGCTGCGCATTCACCAGTTAGGCTAGATATAGAGACGAAATTCCTGATTTCTAATTATTGACAACCATGTCAAAAATAAAAAAAATACGGGAATTTCGTCTCTATATCTATCCTAACTGGTAAGTGCGCAGCACAAAAATTAAAAAAAAATTGCAGTTCTAGTCTATGGACATGTTTACATCATTTTGTCATATTATTAAGCTAAAATAAAATCACCGATTTTTTTATGATCTTAGACCTGGGCATGTCTCTTTAATATAATTACCATTTATATTTTAATACCGCGCAATCATATATTTTTCTCTGGTCGGGTAACGCTTGACAATGGACCCACGATCGTGGCATTTATATTAGACGTGAGAATTCAAGCAACTTTACTCAACACAAATAATTCCAGGGCCCGGTGTCCATGGTATCGTCAACAGATTTGAGTCGAAATTTTGTCTTAAATATCAACACGTGATCAGCATGATTAAGTGTGCTTAATCCAGGGCTTAGCTGAGCCATTTTGGTGAAACTTGACTGTACTATGCTGCCCTGGCAAAGCTAAAAGGCAGTATCTGCTTACCTGTAAGGTAAGCAGATACTGCCTTTTAGCTTTGCACGGCAGTTATAATGTGGGAGCCCTGAGATAAGAGGTAATTGTTTGCGAATGCAGAAAACAATCAATGGAGTCTACAGCGGGTTTGCCAGGGGTGAACAGCCAAGTGAACCAGCACCACTCTCTCCCAGTAGACACAAGACGTTGGATCAATGTTGGTTTAACATTCGTCCAACGTCGTAGACGGTGGACCAACGGTAAATCAAAATTGATTCAACGTCTTTTGTCTGCTGTGCTGTGTCAAAGTCAGACCAACGACGGGCCATATTCTAAGATGCTGGCCCGTCGTTGGCCCGACATTGGACTGATCATTTTTTGTCCGGCCGTGTCGCCTGACTCTAGTGATTACCTGTGCGTCATTTGTCTCCCACAGCAAACAGCAGGAGTGGTTCCCCAGCATTGGGCCAGTACAGAACCAACTGCAGAGACGTTGGGTCAGGCGCGGTCAAACTCCCGGTCATTGTTTGATTTTAGCTCCAGATTTTCATCGATCTCGGTTATAGCTGCCTAATAGTGGGCACTTCAGAACATCTGGCCAAAAATTTCATACGGAATGAGCAGTGCAAAAATCCACGTCGAATATCGTTATGTTAACGTTAACGTTTCGTAAGTGTTATTACCAACTGATGAGTAGTGCTTTGGATTCACCTGCCAGACGGATGTACTTGTGTACAATCTATAATTTCATCTGTTTCCGTTCTTTAGCCTTCTTAGCCGCCATTTTTTCATTAATTTCTCATTCTCACCTTTATATGAGATGGCCGTTGTACCTCCGACCTCAAGGTTAATGGAAATGATCTGATTTTGATCAAGTACCCCAACTTGTACAAGACACGATGCGGTGCGCCAATGACTGTTTGATGTTGGGCCAGCGTCGCAGACGCTGGACCACCATTAAACCGTCATTGGCTCAGTGTACCGATATTGCGATTCAGTAAACCATTTTGTTATGAATAAATTTTCATTAAAAAAAAAATCCACGTGGTGTATAAACGCAACAAACCTGGGTGTAATAAACGGTGATCCACAATCGATCCATATTTTTACGATGAGAAAACTAATGGTCTTTTCAACGATCATTACGTCGGATTGCCCACCAAGCGAATACACCTACATCTACCAACTGCTGGTCAATGCCGGGCAAATGTCTAACATTGTCGGATGGTTGGGCCAATGTACATCTTGCCTGCGGAGAGAATGATTCGTATACGCACCCACCGCCCATCAAACACAATACAGATCCAATGTTGTTTTGATGTTGGGCCAGCGGCGTAGACGGTGGTTCAACATTAGATCGATGTTTTGTGTTTGCTGGGTGAGCGCGGCTGCCCTTTCCCTTTGCGCCCCTTGGGCACGGTGATCTCATCATCTACGGTTTACATTTGTATTTTGTCGTATTATCCGCAAATTTGTTGCGATTTTCAAAATGTCTATCAGCTCCCCGTCATGTAGCATCCTAACGGACACAAGACGTTGAAGCAATGCTGTTTTAACGTTGGTCCAGTGACTATTAGATGTACACCAGCTGAAGCAGGCGCGACCGCGCAGGTTTAACCATCAGAACAATGAAAACATTAGCCCTTTTTAAAACCGCCAAATCATTCAATTTGAATTTTCACCCACTTGAAGTTGTGTCTCGCTGACGCGATCCACAACTTCAAGTGAGTGAAAATTATTCAGATTTGACAAAATCGAGGACAACTCTTTTCAAATCTTGCTGGTTGATGTCACATTTTATCTTTAACATATTTAAAATGTGGTACCTAATGTGCTAATAAAAAATGAAAACCCGAATATATGCGGCACCGGCGGTTAAAGGGTAAATTAACCCTTGGAACGCTGAAATATTTTTAAAATCATCATAAATGTTTTAGTTAGCTCTTTCCGCTTCATTTTAATGGATCTACATCCTATAAATATTTAACTCTTTCAGTGCAGGAATCGAATTATGACATCTCCTGGTGTCTCATGACGATCCCCGCCCTGAAAGGGTTTAACAACTCCACTATAACTGTCGATATGAAAGCATGACAAAGACAAAAATAGCGGATGTGGTTCCTTTCAACAAAGTATGAACAGCGATACCATTAATCTTGAGATGTTTTTGCGGAAAATAAAAATATCGTCGCAATTTCTAGCATCTACTGCATTTTCAGCACGGCCATCCTCTTCACTCCCATCGATCGTGAATTCCCCGCTAAATTATTAATAACATTATTTTCCGTTATGGCAGAAAACACCATCTCTCTCGCCTGATAAATAGGCCTATTATCAGATTATTCAGTTTCAAGTGAATCAACTTGAAAGCACAGTTAATTAAAATGCATATTTCATAATGCATCTTTCAAGTCGATTATCGCTCAGTATCATGCGGAATCCAATATAAATGGTGCATCTAATATAAATCACTTTACATTACAATCTCGAGACGTTGACCCAGTGTTGTTTTAATGTTGGGACCAGCGTCTGTGATGCTACCCCACGTCTCTTGTTTGCTGTAATGTTTCTACTGATAAAGTAAAACCTTTTACCGCTAAGTTGTCCTATTTTAATTTTCACCCACTTGAAGTTGTGTCTCGCTACCGCGACCCACAACTTCAACTGCGTGAACATTACTCGTATTTGTTTAATTCGGGACCATATATTTGCAAATCTTTATGTTTAAGCACACATTTTATTTCCAATCAATGCAATAACTGTTGTAATAAACAGATTATCCCTTACAGCGCGAGGAACGACATTAGTCGTCAGAATGTGACGTCTGTAGACGTCAGTTTCTGACAACTAAAGTCTATCCCCGCACTGTAAGAGTAAAAAAATGTATTTAAATGAATCAGAAAAAGCTAACATAGACATTTATTATAATTTCAAATTGGAAAAAACCCATTGGTCTCCATGGTTTATATAAAAATAATTTAGCGCTTTAAGAGTTAAAAAACGATTATAATCGTACTTAGCACACAAAGGGTTAGCCCTTGCGCTGCTGAATTGTCGGTAGTTATTTTTCGTCGTTTGAAGCTGGAATTGCTGACGCAATTTCCAGCTTCAAACGACGAAAAATCTGTCTGTATATAAAACGCAGACCATCGACTTATTGAATAATAGTTGATTATACTGCACATCTACCAGTGTCTAAGTACGAACACGACCTGGCATTTTGTTCGGTTTGAATCGTGTTTGAAAACGTAATTCTGTATGTATACGGGACTAGCAAGGCAAAGGTTAACCCCTAGAATGTTAGGTTATAGAATTGCAATGCCCCTCCCCCCCCCCGACTTGAAATTGTGTCTCGCTACCGCGAACCACAACTTCAAGTGGGTAAATACAATTTTAATTAACGCGTGTGCTAATTTAGAACATTTAATGTTAATCCCTCCTTTAATTTTGTCTGTGTTTATGACAAATACAAAAGATTCAGACGTCTTTAAATGCGATTTAACCCACATCCTGCTAAGTTTGTTTATTTAAATTTTCACCCACTTGAGGTTGTGTCTCGCTACCGCGATCCACAACCTCAAGTGGTTGAAAATTACTTATGTTTGTTTAATTTGAAACCAAATATTCACACATCTTGATATTTAAACAGTCGTTTTATTCCCAATAACAGTAATTTAATCGGCTTTCGAAAAATATTAAAAACAGCTATTGTCGTGATCAGCAGGCAGGGGGTTTACACTAGTACTGTGATTCGTGATGATCATATCAGTGTTTGCCTTATAATGATTGCTGTTCTACCGGGGTGTTCTCAATGTGTACAGAATGTGATATTCATTACATGATGGTATGTATTTTGTTATTTTTCTGAAAAAGATTTAGGTGCAGTTAAGATACTTATTCAGTGGCAGTCAAAATAATTGCATAGATTTGGAACCACCTGTGCTAATTTATGCGAATTGTATTAATGACATTAGCGGGGTGAGTCGCTCCGTGTCTTTCATCGTGACAACAACACGTGGTTGACATGGCAACACCCTTCCCTCCAAGGTGCTTTAACCATGAGGGTGTGGTATACGATCAGACCGATGCATGTTGTTGTGATCAGTGACTCGGAACGAATGAATCCCTTTAAAGTGTGACATTCAACTGTGAAATTATGAGCCTTGCCGGATACAAAACTTGTACTTTTAGTGCATGTACTTTGCTTTTTTGTATACAAATGTCTACGATGATTTGGCCCAACGTTGGCCCGACGTCTTCGACGTTGGTCCAACATTGTACAAATGTTATACAAATGTTTTGTGATTGCTGGATAATCTGATCAAGGATACTACTAGAACAGTCTGTTCTATTTATCTATTATCCTTGATCTGATCTATGTAGACCTACGCCATAATAATGGGGCGTTTGGCTAATGGCTCAACCAGATTGAGCAATCCCTTCACCCAGTTTCTCCATCTGACACAACGTATTCGATTCATAAAGATATATTATATTTATTATTGTTGCACTATGCTGTTCCCCACATTTTAAAGAACACTGTCAGTTGTGCTTACACATAATATTATTATGGCAATATTTCTGATATGTCTGTCACTGATATGTACATAACTGTGCAATAACTGACTATATAATAACTGGCGGTGATATCAGGTGTAAAGCGACCAGGGCCCGTATTCTGGTACAAGTTACCATATAGCATAGGCTTCGGATTGGTCGAAATAGCCATCTCCACCAATCCGAAGCCTACGATATCTTATAATATGAGATGATATAATATAAATACTGTATATGGATGTTCGACCAAAATGTTTGCGTTCCCATTGCATGTACTCAGAATAATACTTTATTTTTTATAGACAATATGGCAAAGCTGTCTTCAAATATTATACCTAGAAGTTTTCTATTTAAAAGCACCGTCGTAGGCCTACATGTACTGATGTAGTGATGATAAAAATGTCACCGGTTTTGGTTATCGCTTGTTTCATATTATAGCTTACAATCATCGCTATTCACCCAGCAAACACAAAACATTTGTATAACGTTCAAGCTATACAATGGTGGGCCAACGTCGCAGACGGTGAGCCGACGTTGTGTAAATGTTATACAAATGTTTCGTGTTTGCTTGGTAGTCTCACCAATGATTCCTTGGCCTCACGTATACTCATTGTCTAATGATTAAGTATTTCAAGTTAAAACACTTTAAAATGTAGCATGGATTTGCGAAAATCACTTTGTAAATGCTCTTATATATTTTACCTCAATTTCATTCACATTTAGGTGAATTAAACCGAAATACTCAAGTATAACACTGCGGTGCACAGCCAAAAAGCAGTATCTGCTTACTTTATAAGTAAGCTTGTACTGCATTTTGGCTTTGCTGAGCAGAATATACTCAGTGTAATCTCAGAACGTACATTCCCTTTTCTATATGCCTACATTAGATTGATAACATGGTGTGTAGTTCTAGGTAGCTAAATGAGCCATTGCATTATAAATGGAGTCTCTCAACAAAATCTTCATATAGAAAACAGTGATAAGACGGCGGTCAAATGGCAATAAGAGCACTTATTGTCTTTTGACATCAAGTTGGTCTGATTATTGACCGTCGTTGTTGCTATTATACTGTGATGAAGAATAATATTACTGTACGTTTTCACTGGCAATTCTATTACATATCGACCAAGGCATAGGCCATTCCTGCACTGTAATACCACGTGATGATACCCCAGCAAACTCGAGGCGTTGACCCAGTGTTGCTTTATTGTTGGACCGACGTCGAAGACGGCGGTCCAACATTAAAGCAACATTGGGTCAATGTCTCGTGTTTGCTGGAGGCTTTCTGGTACAACGCCACTGACTCACTCCTGACTGATTTGGATCAGCGTTAATCATTCTAGTCTATACATGTTTGTAAATTGCTACTTGAATTAAGTGGACCGTTAACGCTGAAAATCGCTTATTTGTGTATATTCAATATTATATGTCGAATAAAGATACTTTCGCAGTAATTTTTAGTGGTTTGTTTTTGGTACGGTATATCTTTCTTGAAATATTAGTTTTCCTGCCTTAGATATATATTCAATATTATTTTGTAATACAAGCTCTGTATATATAAAAGTAAAAACTTCTAGTGTACGGCTCTCGCCGCCAACTACATACCCAGGTTGACGACGATAACAAAGACTATGGACAATAAGATGGTCGACTTGCGGATTTCACCATGCAAATGCGTGTAATACATTATGCAGTGGTGTCCCCTTTTAACGGGAGTTGGAACTACGCTTTGGTAAGTGTATCATGATATAAAACAAGTGATAATTTCACCACTTTAGCCTCCAAATAAAAAATAATGTTTTTCTAAGTTTGACAGTTATGACAATGACACTGCAATAGAGATTAAAATGTCTTCATTTAAATAACAGACGAGCTGTGTAGAGAAAGTACACAAATATGTGGGCACAGAACGGGAGGGGAGTGACGATATGTTGTCAAGCATAGCGACCACAAAGGAGATGGGGCAAAACATTGGTAACAAGTAACAACCATAACTTGACAGACGTGTCTTTTTATTCAAACTTTTATTATTTAAAAAAATCTATTTAAAACACATAAGCAATATTATAAAATGTAAGCCTTCTCTCTCAGACCACTGCCATAAATGTCACTGAAGACTGGAGCGTTAGCAGTATACTGATTTCTTTATAACAAGACACGGTCATTTTTATGACACAATTTATTTATAGTTGAATTTGAATATTTATCTATTTCTCCTCCCATTACTGGTAATAATGTGTTCATTGTTTTCCTGCAGTACATGGTGTAGCCGAATGGGGACATATATATATTAACGTGAAACATTCACAACTTGCCTGTGATTTACTGTCTTTGATGAACGTAATAATTTGATCTTTTTATGACTCCTATGTAGAATCTGTTCAGGTATATTTTTGAAAATTCGTTTATTTGAACCAATTAATTGCATTAAGTAATGACGTGCAACAAAAGCCCCACACTCTGAATATTCAAATATTGCTTCTCAGACAGAAATGTATGCAATTTATTATTGGCCTTAAAATTACTTTACATTGATCACATGCAGATCGCGACACTTTGTAACATATATATCCACTGATATATATACAAGAATATTCCCCTCCCTAATGTTGATACCCATGTGGGGCGTAAATGATTTCAGCATTGAAAAAGCTAATTTTGTGACAGAATCGCCCAAATCAGGTGAATCAACAGTAACAGTTTTATATCAGAAGAATATTTCTGTTCAGGTATATTCCGAATGATAAACATGACAAATGATCCATAGTCATTAGACGATATAAGTATAATAATATGATGTTTTCATTTGCTCTTATCTTGGTTTTCTTTGCCCGTATCTACCCTTGCACACATCGTCACCTGCCAGCAAATACGAGACGATGAACCAATGTTGGGGTAATCCTGGAACAGCATTAAAGTCGTTGTACCAGCGTCACTCTATAATTGAGTCAGCGTCTCGTTTTAGCTTGGCGTCGCCTGTTGTTTGTAAACAATGAATATGCATACTTGTTTATACGGGCACATCAACCCCCAAATACCAAAGGGAAGAAGACAATTAAAAATTATTGATAACTAACCACCAAATTATTGGATACTAAAAGCAGTAAACGTCCATCAATAATTATTTGTCTGATTTTTATGATACTCGTCGTAATATGGAGAAATTATACTTGATAGATGGTAAAAGCATTAGTTCCAACTCCCAATACCGGGGGACAGCACTGAGAGCAATTTCACGTTTTGGTGAGAGTCGACCATCTTATTGTCCATATTATAGTCTTTGATGATAATTCACCAGAAAGCAAAAACGATCTCTGTTTCAAGGAGCTGTACGCACGTACAAGGTATTGTTTTAAGCTACAAAAATGCATTATCCCAGTAATTTGTTATCAACATTAGGTATAAAGTAACAAGTCAGTGTTATATAATGAAGTATGATATCTATTCATCTCTTATACCATGATCCAATTTATTTACAATGTTTCGCTGCTGATAAAAAACATCTGAATGTGAGGGAATAATTAACATGGGAATTATAGTTGTTGGGAGAAGATGTATGAATCCGTAAATGGGCACCATCAGTCTATAATAATTATTGTCGATTTTAAGTCAAGAGTAACTGGCCATGAGTATATACCTTGTTGATTTATTTCAAATCCCGAATCTTCAATAGTACTTGAAAAAAAAAATTATTCACAACTTGAAACATAACAGGTTATTACAACCTCTATGATAACAATAGGTTTAGCAAACACATCAATTTATTTCGAAAACACCTATTTCTTCTTCAAGGATCAAAAAAAGGTATGGACTTGACCTCTCAGACAATTGGCTGACCTTAGATCACCGAATCAAGGTATATACTCGAATGTGTCATATATGCTGACACACCCATTAAACAATGGTCCAGCTTCTCTAGATATTTTCTTAGCGTTGGAAACTGATAAGGACATTTACATTTGGGTATCATAGGCATAAATATGATCTAAGTCGACACTGGAGATTATAGCGCCGAGTGGTGTAGTATATAAGGCAAAAAAACAGTGGTCCCAGTACCAAACCTTGGGGGACTCCATATGAAAGTGTTAGTTCATCTTAGAGAGTGTCTTTAATTCTTACAGATTGATGCCTATTTTTTCAAATTTGAGCCTGGTCAGATGTTCCATACCAATATGAAGTCTTTCTGTTAATGTAGCATGGTCAGTGGTGTCAAAAGCAGCTGGCAAGTCAAGCAGGGTCAAAGCTGTTACCTTGCCCTTCTCCATATTGACAATGCTATACTTATGAGCTTTCAGTAGCGCAGATTCTCTAGAATGATGTGTCCTTTAAGCTGATTGTAATAGATTGAGTAGATGGTTATTTTTGTATGAGCTTGCACGCGGCTGGCTATTACCTTATCTCTTTTTTTGGAACTCAAGGTGGATACAGACCTTCAATTTTTCAGTTCGTTTTGAGGAAAATATGTTTTTAAGTAATGGTCTCACATGAGCGTCTTTGAAATTTTTGGTAAAATTACTAATTTCCATTGAAATGTGGATTTTGTCAGTCATGGGTGTTAATAATATCTTTTTTTTTCAGCACGCTCGTAGGAATGGGTTCACCTAGATCACACAATTTTGACAATGAGCCGAAAATGAGCTTTTTATTTTCATCTTCTGTCGCACGCTAAACAATAATTGTAGGCCTATGTATAAATATACATGTATGCATATATTATACAAGTACATATATATGCATATGTACATATATATGCATATATTCAACAGGGACTTTTGTGGTGTGTTAGCAAGTGAGATGAGGCTGAATTTGAAGGCATTTTGTGGTAGATTTCAACTAAATAATATGGGATACTAACATAATGCTATGACGACACAGTAAGGGATTTTTTTTCGTTGGGACTTGATCTGAAAAGCATTTGAGAAGTTTTTAGCAGTTTGAAAAGCTAGTAAATTAAATGTGAAAGAGACTATGTCAGCAGACGCGAGACATTAACCTGATGTTGGTTCAACTTTGGCTCACCGTCTACGACGCAGGGCCAACATAGATATAACATCGGATCAACTTCTCGTGTTCGCTCGGATGTCTTACGTCAGTGGAAACATAAGCATCTACCAAACACACTTAATAAACTGTATATAGAATTGATATTATGAGAAATGTATGTACATATATGTAACATGTATAAGATCCTCCTATGTCAGTAAGGTAAGTAATTATCATGATACAGCGTGACAAAGGATACAATGTCCAGCATTTTTATTTTGTATTGAATCGTGCAGAATAAGCCTATACTCTGTCAAATCCAGATGAATTCAGAGAAGGATTTATGAATCATATACCATTTATGGGACGTATGTCTGATTTAACCCTTTAACCGCCGGTGCCGCATATATATATATTCGGGTTTTCATTTTTTTATTAGCAGATTAAGTACCAGCTTTTAAACATGTTAAAGATAAAATGTGACAGCAATATTCGAAAACAGTTGACCTCCATTTTGTCAAATCTGAATAATTTTCACTCACTTGAAGTTGTGGATCGCGTCAGCGAAACACAACTTTAAGTGGGTGAAAATTCAGATTGAATAATTTGGCGGTTAAAAGGTTAAGTCAATGTATAAAGAGATAACTATGATATTTAGTTTGAAACTCCATCTGTGTAAAAATGGAGGATAAGATGGGTTACAACAAACATTAAATGTATCACCGCTTTTAACATTATATGATTACATGTCTATCAATGTGTTATCAATGTGGAATGGGTAAATGGAGTCCGACTATAATTATGAACTTTTGTGGTTTGTCACAAAATTCAGTGAAGCTAGGACAATGGTTTTCACATTTATTTTGAATATTGTCAGAAAAAAAACATAGGAGGGCCTACTCCCAGCTGAGTTGCTGTAGCAATTCACAATGAATAAAACTTTTATAAAAGACCACATGACTGTGAAGGTTACTTATAGACTAAAATGAATTGAATCCACAAATAACGATTCAAATCGATTTTCCATCACATGATATTCTGTGTTGAAATCTTAGCGTGTTGTTATGTATATATTATTATTTATAGTTGTGTTGTCCATCTACAATAATTTAATTTTACATGACGTACATAACCAACTAATTACCATCTTCTTCAAGCCATTTGTAGTCTACGTGATAAAAAGTATGAAGACGAATAGAATGTCAAATGACACGTAACACATTTACTGAGATGAAGATGTTAGTCGTGAAAGGTTAGTACGCTAAATATATGCCTTTAATTAATTTTTTTAGCATTGTACGAGTCTGACAACATAATTTCTTAATCTCCGAGAAGGATTATTTACAAAATGTACATGGGAAGGGCTTAGAAAGTTATGTGACAATTGGAAATGTTTGTAGAAACGCGAAATATTGTTTCTCAACGTTTCATAAATAAATTCACTTAGAGCTAGCATTATTATCACACATGGACAACCGAGAGGGTGATATAATATAGACTTATTGCAAACCAAACCATCCATACTTGCCCGTGAAGTATCAGAACATTATCTTTGTTTCATTTCGCTTCTTAACATTGACCCTTTAACCGCCAAACTATTCAATTTGAATTTTCACCCACTTGTTGTGTATCGCTGACGCGATCCACAACTTCAAGGGAGTGAAAATTATTAAGATTTGACAAAATGGAGGTCAACTTTTTCCAAATATTGCTGATTGATGTCATATTTTATCCTTTAAAATGTTTAAAAGGTGATATTTAATGTGCTAATAAAAAATGTAAACCCGAATATATGCGACACCGGTGGTTGAAGGGTTAAGGCCATCATAACGGAATACATTATTTATTCAGCAGACTATTCTCCCGCAGCACCAGCTAAATTTATAGAAGTTATTTATAGAAGGGCCTATAAAAAAAGTTATTAAAACTAACTTATATGATCATTTTTTTCAACCCAAAGTTATATCAATAAAGGCAAATTTGACAAAAAGAAAAACAAGCATAACGAAAGGAATAATCAAAATAATCTCTATGCTTCACAAATCTTTTAGACAATGTCGCTTCGGGACAGTGTCAAAAGAATTTTACTATGATAATGTTTTGATAACCAATATCAGTCTGATATTTAAAACAATGACGTACTATCAAAGATATATTAAACTAATTTAAAAAATAACTTTCCTCTATATTATGTCATATTCACAGATAAGAACAAGTTAGCATAGTATTTTAATCCTTCTTTCATAAATATTGATCATTAAAGTTCTATTATGGAAAAAAACTCTTTAATTTCTAAATATGTACACATGTATATATGTTCTTGCACATTTTAAAATATTGTTGCACCAGAAAAAGACAATTATGCGTTTCTGTCAGTTTTGTGATATACTTGCTGAGCGAAACTACAATTTTCGTCGATTGAAAACTCTCATGAAAAGGCGTTTATTTAGCCGCAAATATTTGTACCGTTATATGTCCCATTATATATGCACACATATTTTTTATTATTTTCTTCAATGATTTGTTCTAAAAAATAAAATATTGGGGCTTTAGGCCACCTTTGTGCACATGTAGTCTAAACTGGGCCACTGCCCTCCAGACACAGAATTCGAAATTCGAGCCCTGGCGGTCTGAGGTCGAGCACGCCACCTCTCGGTCACGGAAGCTTCCCACAATATTCACCTTTACGAGTTTTTGTGTTTTACGATAAGTTTTAGAACATTAGGCCTATATACTGTACATTTGTGGACATTATTCTCGTGCATGCTAGCATAAAAAGTTTAGCCCGTAGGACCAGTAACTAGCGTGGAAAAACTCTAATGAGCCGAGGGACAGGGTGAAGCATATTTAGCACTGTGGACTGGGTTACCTGTTATTATTTCGGCGCATGGAGCGGAAAATACGAGTAGCATTGTAGGCAGGTGATATGTCGCGTTGGCAGGCCCTCCTACATCCCATCGAGCAGGCGTTCTATAACCGGGTGACGGCAATCCGGAAATGACTGGACGCCGGCTGAGTGCTGTGCCAACGTCGCCAGACGTTGGCACAGCACTGAGCCGGCGTCCTGAGCTTGCAGCCGAGCTATCATCGACCATCCCCCGCCTGCTGCAGCAGCTGTGATCCCGGACAGAATGGGGATTCGCAAGTGGTCGAGTTACTACGATATCTGGAAGTGATGATACAGTACAATCATCGTGAGGATCCCTGGACAAGATATGTGTAGGCCACTGAGGGCAGGTCGCCGTTAATATTGTGGTGGGTCAATGGCTTATATTTGTCAGCCTGTACATAATTGCGGAGACACCCGCGGCAGGAGGCGTACGCAAATATTGTACACGATCACGACTACAGCTTCCAGCAAGCAGGACTATCGATCCACGGGACATGGTTTCATGACGTCCGCCCGGGAATTAATAGGACATCCATTTAATCATTTCACCGGAAAACCCATCAATGCCGCCCGTCCGGTGTCTGTAAAGAGATCTAACAGGAAAGACCGCCGTAATGAATGTCGTGCTGTGTGAACAATTTTTGTCGTGTCATCGGGTTGACAAAATGTCCAAACCAAAGCACATCAAAGAGAAACATTTTGCAACGCCATGAAATTATCTGCATGCATGGTTGGAATATTTTACAGTGTTGACATTTATTCTAGTCACATTGCATGGAACACGCGTAATTCATTTCCCTACTTGGAGTCTAGATCAATAGTTTCTTGATGTGATGGACCCACTCTTGGACTGATAATGTTTCACGCAGTGGTCATTCTGAATTCTGTTATTCGCCAGGTGGCTCTCTATAGCGGTGTTCAAGGGAAGAAAGTACAAGACAAAGATGCTGATGTCTTGGTGAATCATTTGATTAATACTCTGTCGTCACCTGTCATTAAAAATCTGAGTCAGACATATGTTGCGGAAACTGTTACTGGTTTAAGTCTATTTGAAGTGATATCTGTTAAAGGTGTGGATTATTATACGTTGTTTGAAAAAGCGGTTTTGTACCAACAACCACAGGTGATACACGGGGTACTCCAAGTTTGTCATAGAGACTGTAATCATGAAGAGATAACTGAGGTACTAGGTGTTGTCATGAGGCTCTCTGCTTTTCTTGGTGAGGAAGAAGCAGCCAAAGCTTTGCTTCTACATGAGCCCCATCTAGTGAATGTAACTGGAGGCTTACGGCTGCAAACTCCACATGGTCGACCCAGTGATAAACTATACTCTGCAGGTTATATCACCAAAAATACTCATAGCAGCTGTTTACCTAAATCCCTTCATCGTTTACAATGGGCAAGAACTCATGTCCGAGAACTTCCTCTCATGTTTGCAGTATGTGCTGATCAGCTATGCCTTCTCAAGCTGCTGTGGAATCAGGACCAAGAACAACATCTCCTCCAAGAAGCTATGTCCCTGGCCTGGACATGTGCTTCTTACAATTGCCTGAGATATTTGCTGGACCTCCAATCAAATAGTGATTTGAAGAACGATAACAAATTTAACTTTCAATCGGCAAACATATCACTTGGCAAATGTCTTGTTCATGGTCAAGAAATGGTCGACTTTGTCATTGAGCTTGGTTTAGAGATACCCAAGCTTGATTACCCTCACCATCATATTAACGGTAGACGGTGCTCCCGTACTGATGGCACCACATCATTACATGTATTCTATAACAGTCTATCACGTCATGATATGGTGATGATGAAGTACAGCAGTGTTTATACAGTTACATGTTGGTTGCTAGATCAAGGTGTTAACCCCAATCTGACCAGTCACACATATCACAGTCATGGAGCACCAGATACATGTCTTCATATACTCATGGAACAGGTTAACATCACATTCCCACTTCTGCCTTATGAAACACACTTTCATGAGGTGGCAGAAGCTCAACAAAACTACGATAATGATTTAGCACGATCTTTGAGTAAGCTGCTGGCGGACGGGTTTGATCTACTATCGCATGGTGAGTCAATAGTTGAGCGACTTTGTTGGAATAGAAAACATTTGCAGCGTTGGCAAATTCAAAGAACTCATACTCACCTCTCACGAGGTGGGTATGGAATGAAAAATATTCTACAAGTTTTACAACTGCTTTACAAAGCAAACCTTCGATTGTACCCACGGAGGCAAAGACGCACAGCCTTGCTTTGTTTCCTTGATAATTTACGTTCTCCAGAAGGAGCGGGGTGTGTGTTTGGAAGTGAAGAAGCCACCAAATATTTTATTCTCATTGTAGAGCAGCTGTTGTTAATGGGAGACAACCCGAATGCTCATCTGCCGGCCTCAGACTTCTCAAGTCAGCATGGAGCGGCGGATCCTTCCTACCCAGCATTGTTCTTCTTCCTCGACATTGTTCTCAAACACTGGAATAAACAGGCAAATATGTACACTTTAGAAACCACGCAGCAGATTAGACGAGTTGTACAGCTTCTTTGTACGTATGGCTCCCGTCTTCAGTATGTTCGTCGTGTGCACGGTGTTCACACTTTACAGTACGCATGTACACCTCTAGTTGTAGCAACTGCAAGACTCCATATCATTTTTGCAAGGCTCACTGTCATTCCTACGGATAATGTTGACTGTGTCCTTAGACTCTTATTTGAGCTTACAAGTGAGTTGGTACAGTGGCAAGGCGAGCTAAGAGCTTCCACTGGTACATTATATCTTCCTGGACCTTCCAATACCAAGTATATCCTCCTTTACCAGGTCCTTTTGCTTGGATTAAGCCCTTTGACACAACCTGGTGCTAGTTTTTATCGCAGTCGGTACTACATGGATTTAATAAATCTACTTCTGTCTGCAACTCCACACCAACAGTATTACAGTTGCCTTTGGCAAGCCTGGACCGATGTGTCTCAAATATTACTACCACCATTTATCGCCAACGACAATAGCGGACCGAAGCACAGAGGAGATCATACAAGTGGAATCAGATGTGATAACATGCTAGTGGAAGCATCTCTGATGCAAATTGGTTATGATCACGCTGATCAGAATTTTGTGATATTTTGCAGGGACATTTTACAGCTTGCATTCCAGCCTCGCTCCCTCAGGCACTTGTCACGTCTTTCAATTTACCACTACTTCAAATCACGCCATAAAGAGAGGATCACGAACATAGACATGCCACCAAAGCTGAAAGATATTGCTCTATTTTTGATACTATAACTCATACTTTGTGTTACAAACTATATGGCATTAATTTTAATTGATGACAGCAATAATAATCTTCCACGATACATGTCGCCCTGATGCGATTTTAGTAAATGAAGTAATTACTGACATGTATCATGAGCTTCATCGGTGAAATAAAACTGCTGGTAGCGCCTTTGCAATTGTTTTATTTGTGGTTATTTAACTGTTAATGGCTGATGTTACATTATTATGCACAGATAAGATGAATTGGGTTCGCATGTGGAGAAGATGAATCGATAATAATTCACACCCGATTGCTGATAGTCTGATACCAAACATCTCTCCGTCATCGGGTCGTTTTTGCATGGAGACAACCATGCTGCTCTGCGAAGCCAAAAGGTAGTATCTGCTTATTTTACAAGTAAGTATAGGCCTATACTGCTTTTTGGCTTTGCACGGCATTATAGTATTGTTGATTGCAAACTAAATTCCACTGTGTGATGTGTATATTGACCGAGTCGCTATAGAAAACATAACTTTGAGCAATTTGATATAATTATTTTATAATATCGTACACTCGTTTGGTTTTAATGTCGAACAAAATCATGGTGCTATCATATGTTATGGTTTATAGCTCATATTAGCTTTGGAATGGTTATATTTGTCTAGAAATTCATATTTTATTTTTTTTAAACATAATTTGTTAGTACAAAATATTTGGGTCAATCGTTTATTTAAATGATTTCTTGTTGTTTAGCGTGTTTTTAGTAATGCTATGTAGAAAACGGTAGTGCGATATATAGACCTACAATGACAAATAATCAATAATTTGACCTAAATACAGGATATCAGATGAAAAAAATCATTTTGTTGGTGGGCTAATAATCGATAGATTTATCAAGCTGAGCCTTAATTATGGGTCATTCCAGCGAAAAAGAGACTATTTGGGGTGTATTTTGTCTTCTCATAATTAAATCTATTTATGCAATGTATAGTATGTTTTTTTCTTTCCCAATATATAGTATGAACTAGTTTACAGCGTATATTTAAATATTTACATTATTTATGGTGATGATTTAATAAATCTAAAATTTTTGCGAAACAAATATTAATAAATTGTCTACTAAGTTACTGTCCCAGTGCCAGGCCTGTGTTTATAATGCTGTTGATGAATACATTACGCCAGCAATATAAGTTTACTTTCTCTAGCATATAATTTAGTATTGTGGCTAGTATTAATGTAAACATTTGTTAATTAAAAATGTACAAAAAAATATTATTTATGAAACTTTTTCATAATGTGCCTCTTAGCCATGTCCACTATGTTACCATATTATTTCGTCTATGTATGACACCTGGTGAAAAGATCCCAATCATTACTAAATGTTCACTAGGGGCCACTGCATGTATTTTCACCAAAATGCTATGACATTTTAAAAATTATCAAACCAAAACGGGATTTGTTGAAGATTTTGTAAAGATGAGCCAATAGTATGTTTATTTCCTGCCTGCAAAGCTACCATTGTATTTGTGGACATGTATAGTATATATTTTTATCTATCAAGTCATTCTGAAGTTCAATTGTATCACAACTTAATGCAAACACGTGGGCAACAATATAAGGAATTTTTCAGATCCTTAGCACATGTTATTCAAAGAATTTCTACTAAGTTGCTGTCTCCTAAGTTACTTTAGCGGTAACTTAGTATATTTTTTTCGTAACTTAATAGATCAATTGTTTAATCTGTCTGCCCCAGTCTATAGTAAAATAATTCTTGTCACATTTGTCTTCGATGGCATATATATCTTCGTTCTGGACTTAATTCATCTGGTATTGAAGCATAATAGTACATTTTAAAATTAAAGGTAACTTAGTGGACGACAATGAAACTTGGTGGACTGTGTGACTTGGCTCTGCACAGGACAAGTATCATTACTCCTAATTAAAAAGACTGGTATAATACATATATTATTGCCTTAAATCTTAATTTGATAAAAAAACGTAGATAAGCATGGTGATAGCCTCTCAGTAATATGATAAGTAACTTAGTTGTATTCTATACTTGTCCACTGTGTTACCATTTGTCCACTATGTTACCTGAACAAAAAGTGCTTATTTGTAATGAATATCGATCTGTATATCTACATACACTATATAGTTCATAAAACAGTGTATATGGTACGTCACCATATAGGATGGCTCAATATTGAGTAGTTTTTTATTTACCTAAACACATTGAAGAGTAATTTGCTGAAACACAATATTTACGTGAATATAAATGTTCACGTTATTTTTATAAACTATATGACATATGACCTCTTTTGTAAATATATCATGCGACCGTGACATTATTTCATGCAGGGGGACACTTTGGCTATTTTTTGCAGCAATGCAATATATTCAGTCTATATATACACATAAAATGAATTCAGTTAAAAAAAAGACGAAAAAATATATATCCTAATAGTCTCTTTTTTGCTGAAATGACCCTTATATAATTATTATGTGATCAAATTGATGTGAAAGGACTAACACGTATTGGCACAAACAGATTATTTCTATTTGAGTGAGCTCAAGTATTTTAGTTTACTCCTCGACGAATTGACGTGACAAGAATCAGCTATATAATCCCCTCCCGTTATTCGGTCACGTTATTTTAATTTGCAGTAGAGTACGGTAATTGGTCAGAAAATGATGAATCAGCCCCCGGTGATATACGAGACAATCTGGCAAAAGTTATGTGAATTTTATTTCTGAAGCAGTTTGTACTGTGGAAGTAGTTTTATCAGCGATGAAATAAGGATCGCCAGAAAAAAACGTCACATATCTTCATCATAATGTAACACATATTATAATGTATCTCATAAATAATGTTGATATCGAAAAATTATAGGAAGAGTGACGCCACAAGCAGTAGCCATGAACAAACAGGTAATTTGCCCCAAAATATGTTAGGAAACGTATATTTTAGATTTATGGTCACAATAGTGCAGATAGTTATGTTTAACATTATGAAATATATATCCGACTAAAAAAATAAACCCTGAGATACTGCCTTTAACTCTTCCTTTGCCGACTTCCCCCTAATAAAACTACCACCAGAAACCGACTTCTTTTTAGGAGTACCCCTGAAGAAATTGAGGTTTTCTATATCAAATCTTAGAACACATGCAGTCCTGCACATATTCTGTGTATTTTGTCAAGGAGAAAGAACGAAATTCGATAGATTCGTAGATCAGAATGTTCGAGGCGCGCAGCGCCGAGTATATTCGGATCTACGAATCTTTCGTAATTAAGTTCTTTCGTCGACTTAAAATACACAACATATAGGTACATGTGTTCCAAGATTTGATTAAAAAAATCTCGTTTTTATAGTGAGCATGGTTAACTATACAAATTTAGCCATGCAGTGTCATGCTGAAATATTTATACTGTGCGCGACCCAGCCAATGTAAAAATAACAGTATGGCCTATATTCGTAGATCCGCATCTACTGTTTTAACAATAGACTGACATCACCGGTGGATTTTAAAAGTCGAAGAAAGAACTCAATTAGAATAGATTTTAAGAACTGAATATATTCGGCGATTCGCGCCTTGTACATTCGGATCTACTAATGTATCGAATTTCTCCTTGACATAATATCTATTTGTATAGCCATGTCATAGGGGCACAAAATGCATAGACATCATCAGAGCCTTTAAAATGATTTTGGAATATTACTTTTTTTTTTGTATTAATTTACAAACAAATAAGTAATAATCTCTCTGACTAAGACGTTAGAATATACCCCGGCAAACACGATACATTGGCCCAATGTTGGCCCACTCTCTGCGACGCTGGCCCAACATCAATATTGGGTGAAAATCTTGTATTTGCTGACATAGACCCAGTAAGAGATAATCTAAAACAGATTGACACATGGGTATGTATTTGAAATAACAGGAAAACGTTGAATGAGCTCTTTGTAGACCTAACTAGACTGTGTGTATTAGCTCTCTCTAAGTGCTGCATCACTCCTTGACTTAATCCATTCATTTGAATAGCTGCAAAGGAAAAAAATATACCCAACGTTTAAAAATATATCATATATGATTGGTTAGCTACTTGAAAGTCGAATCTTTGTTTTTATGTTGCCAAAAACCCACTTAAAATGTTTTTGAATGCATCACTCGTCCTAAAAATATAACAGTGAAGCAGCATGGACCATTTTCCAGCACACTTTTTGAAAAAGGGGCCTTTCCCGGTTGAGTGTATTCTAATAACCATATGTGTTATTACCATTCATCATACTGTCTTCTGGATGTTTTTTTATCATGCTGTTATAGATTTTACCGTACTGTTAGGGATGCACCGTTTGATTTCTGGGGGGCCTAGAAAAAATTGAAAAAAATAGTTTGTCGCCACAAAAGTCAGAAAAAAAAAGTTTGTTGAAAATGTGGGCAGAAAAGTTTGTTGTTGAAATTGATGAAAAATAAGTTGACCTGAAAAAAACACCAAATGGTAACGTACATAATAGGGGAAGCAAACGACAACAAATTTCTTCGACAAAACATTTAAAAAAAAATTGTCGGACGTTGATCGCCAAAAAAAAGATTGTTTTCTCTCGGAGGTTAAAAAAAGTTTGCAAGCAACAAAAACTCTAGCCCCCCCCCCCCCCCAGATATCTAATGGTGCGTCCCTTATCAATCTCTGGTGCTAAATGTGAGAGACTTCTGATACACGACATGGTTAGAAGCGTCCGTCTCACTCACAGTTTCGTTTCCCGATGTAGCCTAAGTCTCCTTCCTAATCGCCTTCTCAAAGACTGCCTTTGTGTTCAAAACATAAAAAATATAGCTCAAATGCAGTTTGCCAGTGGCTAAAATTGGCTACAGTATTATGCTAGGCTATATTAAACATGTATTACTTGTCAAGACAGTGACAAGTAGGTAATGAAGGAGAATAATAATGTTGATTGATGATTATTCATTTGTTCATTCAATCATTGGAATGTATGTTATACATGTATTATAATATATCAATTGTTTGTTACAAAACACACATGGTATATATAAATCCGATTTTTAAATTGGCAAGCATGGATGAGTTTTTGTGGATGATTTTGCAGAACAAGATGTCATGTTTCTGTATGTCAACATGTTGTTAGCGGTTGTTCTTCATCTGACGTATGTGCTGCTAACGATCCCATTATAAACTCTCCTGACTTCAGCTCATCTGACGTCTGTGTTGTTAACTGTCCCAGTACAAGCTTTCCTGACTTCTGTCTTGCTAACTGCTCCACCATAATCTCCTCTGACTCCATATCATATCTATGGGCTGGTAACTGTTCATCTATAAACTCTCCCCCTGACATCAGCTCATCTAACGGTTCCACTATAATCTCTCCTGACTCGATGTCATCTGACGTCTGCTCTGTCAGCTGTTCCACTATGATCTCTTCTGATTCTAACTCATCCAGCTGCAGGTATCCTCTACGCGTGGCTATGAACCTCTCCAGAGTCTCCACTATATGACTGAATCCTGGCCTCTGATCTGCGTGGTCAGCCCAGCAAATGGTCATCAGCGAATAACTATTAAACACAAACATAGCATACATTAACCATTTGACTACAACAGTTAATATAATAGTTTTTATTCCTTTCGTCAGCACAGCAAATATAACGGGTTTTGATCCGTTTAAGTAGCAAGAATGTCAAAATTTATGTCTCAACTATCACATAAAAGGATTAAACTAGAGATAGCTACCGGAACTGTGAGGTGATCAGTTACTAGGGAAAATATGCCCCACTCCCAGGATTCTTTTCATGTTATATTCTCTCAGCAGAAATTTGAGTGTTTTATGGAGCACGTCCTAATGTAGGCCTCCATGTTTTCAAAATATTCATTGTAACAAAATAACCAGGTATGTCTTCAAAGAAGAATATTTCATTTGACCATGCGACTATTTAAACTATCTTTGTATGTATTAAAGATGAAACCACACATAGCTGAAGCCGATGAAAATTTAAATAGGAAGTATATGTTGATCATATATACCTGACTACTTGATTACACCGATCATTTTGTTTTTAACCCTTTGACCGCCGGTGCCGCTATATTCAGGTTTTCATTTTTTATTAGCGCATTAAGTACCACATTTTAAATATGTTAAAAGATAAAATGTGACATCAACCAGCAAGATTTGAAAAGAGTTGACCTCCACTTTGTCAAATCTGAATAATTTTCACTCACTTGAAGTTGTGGATTGCGTCAGCGAGACACAACTTCAAGTGGGTGAAAATTCAAATTGAATAATTTGGCGGTTAAAGGGTAATTGGATTTATTTTACCAGTATCTTTATTTTTCAGCTAATCTTTAAACCACTAAATAATGCAAATGGAATGAGGAAAAAGTCAATCAAAAACACGTCCCGTATGGGGTAGCCTACGAGTTGATTTAAATACATACAAGTGCTACGCTGTGTGGATATTAATCATTTATTTGATATACTCTCACATTTCATCAGGGCACCCGTCTGGTTGTTGAAGACGACCTCCTCCTTCAAGATGTACCAGTATCTGACTGTTGTCCACTGCAGGATATGGTGTACATGCCAAAGTCAAGATCTCCCACAATGTCACCCCATATGCCCACTGAAAACAACACTCCATTAATAATATAGTCTACTAACAGTATCAAACGACGCTAGCCAAACTGATGTTATATAATGTTCTCGTGCACTTTGCAAAATTACTTGTTATGGCACACGCACTAAATCCAGATTTGCCATGTTTAGGGTAGGCCTATCATGAAATAAATTTATCAAGAAACGTGCATCTAAAATTGTACGCCTTGTATTATCGTATAAAGGCCAGCGAGAGAATATTTTTACAACTACCCATATGCTCACGGCTCCAGATAATACATTATACAGGTTTAGATGTAGGACTAAGTTATACATTTTTGATTGTACAACAATAATAATAATTACAAAACATACATAAATAAATAAATCATCTGTGAGTCATTTCAGACGTTGGCCTAAAACTAAACCAGTATTATAAGGCATTGCTATCACGCTAGGCCAACATCATGTACGTTTGTAAAAACAGTATTTTTATATCGACCCCTTAGAAACCAGAGTGTCGTATTTGCCACTCAGAAGAGTGACAAATATAACTCTCTGGCTGCTAGGGATCGAAATAACCTGACTTACAATATCACTGCGTGTGGTAAACAGTCGATCACGGAGACATTCAGGGGCCATCCATTTGACTGGCAGTTTGGTGTCCCTCGTCTGTTTGTAATAGCTGGATTCATAAACGTCACGAGCCAAGCCGAAATCTGCCACACAGACAACCAAGTCACCGCCCAACCTGTACAAATAAATACAAATATATATCGTTACGAGTCAAGCCGAAATCTGCCGCACAGACCAGCAAGTCACCGCCCATCCTGTACAAAAACTAAAACTAGAAGATTCACCGTTTTTGTAAACAAAAATTGGATATATCTCCCCTTCTGCTGCTAAAAGGTTGATAGCTAATATCCCAGCAAACGCGGGTCATTCACCCAATGCTTTTTCAACATCAGCAGCCAACTGGTCCGGTATCAGCAGCCAACTGGTCTACATCGCAATGCCCAGCAAACACGACTCGTCAACCCAATGCCGGTTTATTGCTGGTCCACCGTCGCCGACTTTGGCCATCAAACATTCAACAATGGACAGTGCTTTCTGTTGGCGGTGGTGTGTTCACAGAGTACAAGGTGACATCGATCCAATGTCTGCTAAATGTTGGGCCAGCGTCGCCGGTGCTGGACATATTGCCGGGTCAATGGTAGGCTTGTGTAGCATAGACTATACCAGCACGATGCTTTGAACCATAGCTGGGTTAATGCTGGCCTGCCGTCTGTGACGGTGGCCCACATTCAGTGTGACACCATTCACGACCCCCCGCCCCGTTAATCCAGTACTGGGCTAATGTTGGGTTAGCGTCGTAGATGGTGGACCAACATTAGATCAGCATTGTGTCAACGTAGCGTGTTTGACCGCTCGCACTATAGAAATCGCAGGACCGAATGGGACACTCACAGAGAGGCTGAGCGTCACAGGTAAACCAATATGTCTCCACCTCTGTAGAGGGGAGACATATGTATATAATGTCACGAGCCAGGCCGAAAGCTGCCGCACAGACCACCAAGTCACCGCCCAGCCTGTACAAAAAATAGAAATATATAACGTCCCGAGTCAAGCCGAAATATGCCGCACAAGCCAGCAAGTCACGGCCCATCCTGATTACAAAATAAAAATATATAGCGTCACGAGTCAAGCTGAAATCTGCCACACAGACCAATAAGTGACTGCCCACCCTGTACATAAAATAAAAATGTATAACGTCACGAGCAAAGTCGAAATCTACCACACAGACCACCAGGTCACAGCCCAACCTGTAGAAAAAAAAAGAAAAATATAACGTCACGAGCCAAGCCAATCTCCATTAAACACACACCACCAAGTGACCGCCCAACTGGTACAAAAAATAAAAATAAATAACGTCACAAGCCAAGCCCAGATCTGCCACACAGACCACCAAGTCATGGCCCAACCTGTACAAAAACTAAAAACTAGAGATGTCTCCCCTTCAGCAGCATAACCATAAAGGCTGCTAGCTAATAGCAAGAATTTTATATAGATAAAGTTATTGCTAATAAATGTAGTGTCAATGGTTTTTGTAATTAATGTTAATAAATGGCTCCTGTGGACAGTAGAGACTATGTATCAAGCGGAATTTATTATTCTGTTTTGAAACCACGCTGATGTCACGAGGCGTTGACCCAATGCTGGACCAATGATGGCCCACCGTCTATGACGCTGGCACTGGTTCAACGCCTTGTGTTTCCTGGGCTGCGTTCAATAGCAGCTGGTAGTGCTTAAGGCTTGCAGCAAATACAAGCCGACACCGACCCAATGTATGGTAAATGTTTGGCTAGCGTCGTTGGTGCAGGCCAATATCCATTCAGCCCTAGTCAGTACATCATGCTGGCGGTACCAGCATGATGCTTTGAACTAAAGCTGGGTTAATGTTGGCCCGCTGTCTGTGACGCTGACCCACATTCAGCGTGGCACAAAACACGACACGGTCCCCCAGTACTTGGCTAATGTTGGCTTAGCGTCGTAGACGGTGGGCCAACATTAGCCCAGCATTGGGACTGCGTCTCGTGTTTGCTGGGGCGACCTCCATGGCCCCCGCCTGCACGATATAAAGCTATGGACAGACAGACACACATAACGAGACAGAAACACTGAGTGGACAAAAGTAAACCAACATGTCCCCACCTCTGTCTGCAAAGGGGAGACATAATTATATAACGTCACGCCAAGACGAAATCTGCCGCACAGACGACCAAGTGTCCGCCTAATTGTCTTTTCTTTTATTTCTTTTATTTCAACGATAGCAACAAACTACTTAGGCCTACTACTCGAGATGTACATAGTAAAAATGTTATGCGGTATATCCAAATAATCGAGACCTCGCATGTATTACATTTTACTTCATAATCAACACAAATTTAATAATAAACCGTTTACCTCAGACAAATGAATTCATACATCATGTTTCGAGTATTAGAATTGTAATCACTACTTACATACAGTTTCTGCATGCGATGTCCCTGTGCACGATGTACTCTTTTGAAAGATATTCCATTCCTCTAGCTACGTGGAGACCAAACGACAACAACTCACAACAATCCGGCATCTGAAACAGCATCCTTTCGAATTACATGACATTTTCCCATTAAATATTATCAGATAATTAGTTGCCTAAGCAATAATATTATGAACATGTGCTTGTACTGGTTAGGATTTGTTTAACCTATCCAGTGCGGGCACCGACTTTAGACGTCAGAATATTACGTCTATAGACATCAGATTGTGACATCTAAAAAGTCGATCTAGCTCAGCACTAACATAATTAGGAACGTAATGGCCGTAGATGAATAAAAACAAGTAAAGAGTGGGAAATGAAACGGGGACTGCAATGTATTTTACTTCATTCTTTTTTTCAAATTTAAAATTTATATTATGTTGGGTTGACACATCCACAGTGAACGGATTGCCAGTCTTACATGGTGTTTGTCTTCTCTGTCATATCTAATTTGTCTGAGATAGGTGTGTAGATCCCCGTGCTCCATGTAGGGCAGGACAAGCTGCGGCAGTCCCATGATAGGCTCCACTGACACCCCTATCAGATTCAGCACGTTACGGTGGGAGAGCTCCCCCATCACCACCGCCTCACGAAGTATACGCGCAATCTCCACGTTACTACACGTATCTGAAACAGAGGCAGTAGACAGTGAAGCTTTTCCATCTTCCCGCAGTAAACCTAGGCTTCTGGGCTTCTGCTTTTGAACATGTTAAATATAAAACGTGACATCAATTAACACGATTTCAGAATCGTTGACCTACATATTGTCAAATCTAAATAATTTTCACTCACTTGAAGTTTTCTGGGTCGCGTCAGCGAGACACAACTTCAACTGGGTGAAAATTCCTATTAAATAATTTTCTTGGACATACATTTCTTTCTGATTAGTTTTACATACTTTCTAAAACAAATATGTCATCACCTTCAGTTTAAAAAAACTATTTTCGGCGGGAATTTCTTATCAAACGTTGTGGTGTGGGACAAAAAAAACTGTTTTGTTGTTAACAAACATTTCCTTTGATCTTTTGTCAGATTTTGTTTTTGAACTTTTGCCATACAAATCGTCATGATTATATACGGAGAGTGCAGACTCGACTGGACCTCCGAAAAAAATGTATGCAAGAGACTACTTTAGATCTGTAGCATACACACAGGTATACCTTTAATGCTCTTGATGGCAACGCCTTGAGTGGTTGTTTCACTTCTATACTTTCCTTTCCAAACAGCACCATATTCACCTGGAAATGAAAAATATTATTCACTTAATTTCATATAAATAATCAAAAGACAAAACTCACATTATTATATAAACAAAATATATTCATTACTTAAAGCGACTCAGTATGATTACATCAATTTTCGTTTTTAATGTTGTAATGAAATAGTGTATCCCACAGAGCATTCTTTAGTTTTTTTCAGGAATTTCAGATTTTAGAAACATTTTCTAACAATATTTAAAAGAATCCGGACAAAACCCAAACATACAATGAGCTCTACTAAAAAATGGTTGAATGCTAGCACAGCATCGGGCCACAAGTTGATGCCGTCGGCCCAGCGTTGAGCAGACCATCAGTGCTGCAGGTGTGTCCCCCCATAAAGACACCAATTATCGGCGATTGCTTTGATCTTACCGTCCAAGACGTGGGAATATGTGGTGTAAAGTGCTGTATATTGCTGACTTGTTTTGTTTACATGGCAATATACGACCTGGAAATATAACTATGTCACTCTTTTTCGGTGCTTCAAAATTGTTTTTTGTCTTTTTTGTATTTTCAGTTAAGATCAGTAGGTTATATAGCTTCATATAAATTAAATTTTCAAAATTGAACGTTGAAAATGTCTCATCCCAAGGGGTCCCTTTAAGATGATAGTTTAATAGCGACACTATGTACTTTCGGTGCTGAAGGATGATAGCGTTTAGTTATTTTTTAAATAGTATGAGTTGTTCTTAACCAATAAAACGCTATCGCGACCCACAAATTCAATTGGGTGAAATGTATTTACATGTACAACTTGAAATACAACATATGCCAATCTAGCTAATTTATTGATCACTTAACCTTCAAATAATCTTGTTTAAAAGCGGATATTGAGGTGATTATCACTTTTACCCAGTAGCCTATACGTGTGTCAGAAAACAATTATTGAGTGACTTGTTTTGGTTTGGCCGTAGGCTGCTCAGCATGGGATTTTGTCCTATACAACAAAGGCGTGACATTTGTACAATATTGGGTCTCTTAGTTTCACCCTTTTGAAAACCCACCGGGGGGGGGGGCAAATCAGTTGAACTTCAGAAGGTACAATATGCATAGTCACATGACCCACTCTCATGTGACCACTTAAAGGTGATCTATCACCCCTTATATGGTGTGAATAATTATGTCCTTATATGGGGTGATTGGCTATCATTTGACCCTCTCAGAGGGTCACATGATGGCCAAAGTTGCCACAAGATGGGGCACAAGTGTTTCCTTGTATGGGGTGATTGGCTATCATGTGACCCTCTCAGAGGGTCACATGATAGCCAATCACCCCATACAACAAATTATTCATACTATGTAAGGGGTGATAGATCACCTTTAAGTTATGTTATGATTTCCGGACAGCAACATCACGTTCTTTATCTAAGGACATGGACATCTCGATTGCAGGAGAGATAACTTAAATAGGTTGAAGTCACTGCAACGAGATTGATTCTTATTACTAACAATACTTAGAACAACAGTTTTTTCATCCCACCTACATGTACGCAGCATTTTACCTGATTATATCGCTGCTTTTTATAATTGAGCAGATTTTATTTTATTCTGCTTAAGCCCCCATGCGATATACCAACAAGCCCAGCAAATGATCCCAGGAAACTAACCTTCTCCGATTTTGTGTGTGCTGTTAATATCTTCTGAATTTATCCACATGTTTCGCAATTGAGCTTTCGTGTCTTCGTCAAGAATGAAATCAATTAGACACCCCATATCTGGGCCTACAAATTTCAACCGAAACACATGAAATAACAATTACATGTGGGCATAGGCCTACCGCAAATTAAAATGTGTGTAATAATTAATTCGTAAGGAGCAACCAAGTAAACTAATGTTATGTTAAATATTGGGTCTTACGTCGCGAGGATTGACTGGTATTGACATAATAATGGTAATATTTATATTCTATTTTAAAGACGGGGTGCTCAACAATTGAAAAAAATTGAACCTGTAATTTTTTTTTACAATTTCATTTTCTAGTGAAACAAAATTATAAAAGGAAATATCTCATGCCTAAAAGAAATGTTCAAATCACGCACCGACTTGTGTCTGCATTGTTTCATTGCACAGTATTTTTCCATCTTGGACGTAGCAGTTCGCCTTGCTTGAAGCTTCCAATTCAAGGACGCTTGCTTTAGAATTTGATCTTGATCTAGATTTGTTGTGACGCCGCCAGTAGATAAACAGAGTTAGCATCACTGCCAACACCAATAATGCAGAGCCACTCACCACAATCACTGTCAATTTTTCGAAACTCAGCTCGTCTGGTTTACATAAACATAAACATAAACATCGCAACATCACATTTCTTTGCCTAAATTTAATGATTCTATGGTAAAGATATAGCCTAATGTTTATTATTTTTACATCACTCAGTTAAGCGACATGTTAAATTGCTAACAATAAACAATGTTTCAAAGATATATGGCAACTCTAAATTGTATAAATCCCGTGAAAAATGTTGAAATGTAAAACCTAAAAATAAAAATCGTACGTTTCTTTCGAGCATGCTGAAAACTTTAATTGCGCTTTACCTCACGCTCCCAAATTAAGTAAAAATCCCCCACATGAACGGCAATTAAAAAACTACCCCCACTCCTCTCGGTAATCTTGGTCCTTGCTAAGCTGCCACAGAGCCCGAATTTTCCGAGTTTGTTAGCACCGCATTTCCTGGAATTTCGTCATGGCTCATATACTGAGTAAACCACCACCAAAGTTATTAACAACATACCACACCCACCAGTAAATTGAAGCCAACCACCCCTTCCCGAATTAAAAAGAAAATATGTATACGACCGTCTCCATAAAAAGGCAGTCCATGGATATTAGTCCAGGATGGAAACGCTTCATTTCCAGCACGATATGTTAATCTTATGCTGATTTTTTGTTGGACCACCATTCTGTGATGCTGGCCTAACATTATTCTAGCATGGGATCAATGCACCGTGTCAACAGGGTTGATCAAGGGGTGATTGTTTACCTGAAGGTATGTGGTAGAAGCAGAGGTAAGTCTTCAGTAGACGATCCCTGTCATACAAGTCATGATAGGAGAACATGCCACTGCTGCGGACACTGAAGGTGCCATTGGCAGGACGCCAAGATATAGCTTCCATGGACACGTTCATCCCCTTCACCTGGGTGGAGACAATAGAGAATGAATACAATTTCCACACACACTTCTCATGGCTTAGCATATAGGGCTGTGAATAGGTGGTAGGCGAGGTCAAGTGGAGGCTAATTCTTAAAGGTATAGTCAACTGTTAAACTACGCCGGACATGGGTCTCCCAGAATGCAATAGTGCCCGTGGGTATACCATACTAATACTATATGCATTTCATACCCAACGCCGCGTTTAGAGCAAGTTCCAAAATCATAGCAAGTCCATGTACTTGAGCGACATGTATGAGTTCCACCGATGCTCTTAGCTGGGCGTTGAGTTCGAAAGTTAAATGATTGTATTACTCTGGGGACCTTGAAACAGCTGACCCCACGCATGTATTGACTGGAGGGCTTTTTCCAGCAAACATTGTACACTCACGCAATGTTGATATAATGTTGGGCCAGTGTCGCAGACGTAGGTCTAACATTAAAACAGCGTTGGGTAAGTGTCTAGTTGGAGTGGTATCCATAGTCTTGTACCGGTAATCAGTCTGAATTACTCTGACTGAATGCAATCAACCTGTACTGTATACTGAGACATACACGTGACCTACACATGCAAACTCTGAACATGTTTGAATCTTAACTCATAGCAGTCTAAGTCCGAGCCCAGCTCGGACCTAGAATTTATGACGCTGCAGTCTAAGTCCGAGCCCAGCTCGGACCTAGCAATAATGCTTAGCCATTCACCAAATGACATCACTTGCGCAACTATGAACACAGCATGGAGAACCTAGAACATAAAGGGTTGATTCATCCGCGTCACAACCGTTTCTGAACTGAAAATAGATCTCCAGGCTCAGATAAAATACAAGGCTTTTGGTATTTCCCAGATGAGCTGAGAATGTCATCTCAAAATATAAAATCTGGTATGTCCCTCAGGGAATTTAGACCGATAACTATACCCCATGGTAATAACTTATTTACCCTATTAATTTGTGTTTATAGACTTATTGAATGCTTCTTCGAACCGTCTGTGATGTATTTTAATATATTTCGCGTGAATTGATATAATGTTGTACTCCTGAATCTCATTGGATCACAAAAATATCATTTTTAAACAAAATTTCCGAAAAATTTGACCACCTAATTAGCATATTCAAGATCATATTGGCCAATTAATTGATGTGTATTCCTGTTATATATTGTATGTGTGTTCCTGGGGTATATGGGAAATACATATGCCACCATTCTAAATTTCTATTAGAGTATCAGAATATGTCTCAAACTCACATAAATGGCCAGACCACACAGACGTTCAATGTCAAAACAGTCAGACTGCTATGAGTTAAAGGCTAATTCTTCTGTTTGTTGTGTGCTGTACATTGTACACATTTTGAGTCATACTATAATTATTTTGCAAATGAATATACCGCCTCCTTGCAGTTGAAAGGGTGTATATTCCACTTTTCAAAGTGGCAGATACACCTTTCAACTCCAAGAGTACGATATAATCTTTACCTTTTGACACTTCGCCCCGTCCAGAGGGTACAGGTAGAAGTCGCTGGTGGTAGGCAGCGATATTTCAACGTGTGTTTTCCCCGAACTTTGACAGCAATGTTGGAATGTAAATCCTGTCCGCCTCGTCTCTTCATTAACGATAGATTTGTCACCGTCGATCTCAACTGTCCCTTCAACGGTTACATTTCCTGAAAATAAGTGTTTTGCTGGCTGATTGCTCACACTTCCTATATTCTGAGGTGATACGCATACTAAGTGTTTGTTTATGCGTTATGTCGTACGGAGTAGCTTCACATTTTTAAAACACGTTCATCAAATACAATTTTGTATCGCAATCACATCGTTCTCATATTAAATTGATTCTACAGCTGCTCAATATAAAATGGGAGAAGCACAAAATTAAAATACATCCTGATTACCGGGCTTCGAAGACAACATGGGGATGGCTAGATAATAATAAGTGTTATTACAAATACATTTACAGCCGAAATGCATGAGATAAACTAGTTGTTGTATATAAATGTGTGAATATAAATAGTAAATAATTTGGTATTACACATTATTTATCGCGGATAGTGTAGTACAACACGTGTAATACCTTCAGTTAGGCCAGCTGGACATTCCTGTCCTGCAACACGCTTCATGCAGTATTCACCAGGTGGCCATAGTATCTCAGGCGCTCTTGTGATGTTCCCTTGCAATCCCATCATGATGATCTGACTGGGCCTGTCTTCATGCACACAATGCTTGATACGCACCACGCCGTTGTACATCTCCCAGTCCAGATTCTTGGTGTGGAAAAATGGAGAAATGGATGACGGGTCCTGATAGAAAACGGGCGTCTCCTTCCAGCTATTTTCTGAACATGAAAACAATTAGAGATGAACACTATACTAAACCTTACAGTGCGGGGACCGACTTTACACATCAGAATCTGACGTCTCAAGACGTCAGATTCTGACGTGTAAAGTCGATCCCCGCACAGTAATAATTCTATATATTTACAATGGCCGTAGACCCATAACATAGGTAATTTTTTCAAATGAAGCGGAAAGAACTAACTATACTGCCGTGCAAAGCCAAAAGGCAGTATCTGCTTACTTCACAAGTGAGCAGTTACTGCCTTTTGGCTTTGTAGAGCAGTATAGTCGGGTCTGTTAGGGGGAATTTAGGGTGGGATTGTGCACATTTGACTACAAGCATGAAAATTGCAAACTTATAGTTTTAGACCAGCTGAATTCAAATCTGCAGACAAATGATGATTTCAAATTGAAATCTGGTCTCCATGGTTTATATGAAAATATATCAGTGTTTTAGGGTTAATATCACTTGTGTGATGTACATTAGACATACCTGCGTTTGTAAACAGCCTCTGTAGGCATATCTATCTAATATTAACCCTTTAATCTCCGCATATCAACTTTTAAGCATTTAAAGATAAAATGTGGCATCCATCGGGAATTAGATTTGAAAATGTATATATATTGTTATGTAAGTTTACCAGTTGTTTGTTGTGACTGTGGACATCCTTGTCTGGCCTTGACAAGCAGGTACCATCCAGAAGGCCAGAACAATCCTTCATCCAGTGGTAGCTGATCTGCGGTACAGGTTACTGTCCAGCCTAAAACAGATAAACAGAAAATGAAATCCATACATGTATTTTACTTCCAACAATGAAAACATTTACTCGACACTGTATAAACATAATAAAAGTTTTTCTTATATGAGCTAATACTCAGAATTATTCATCCGTGTATGCGTTCGTTCGTTCGTTCGTTCGTTCGTTCGTTCGTTCGTTCGTTCGTTCGTTCGTTCGTTCGTTCGTTCGTTCGTTCGTTCGTTCGTTCGTTCGTTCGTTCGTTCGTTCGTTCGTTCGTTCGTTCGTTCGTTCGTTCGTTCGTTCGTTCGTTCGTTCGTTCGTTCGTTCGTTCTTTCGTTCGTTCGTTCGTTCGTTCGTTAGGTACCTTGCTCGCGCAATGGTTGGTTACACAGTTGCCTAGAAGGAAGGAGAGAAATACAAAATAAGGCAGGAAGAAATGAATAAACAAAAGAAGGAAAGAAGGGAGTAAAGAAGGGAGGAAAGAAAAGAATGGAAAGATAGAGGAAGGAAAGACGAAAGGAAGGAAAGAGATAAGGAAAGAAGAAAGGACGGAAGGAAGAAGTGATATAAATGTAATCAAAGTACTACCTATGACTGGCAATCGTTCAGTGAAATTTAGTATTACGAGGGACTAAATGTTGTCAGTGGACAATAATACCGTGTTTGCAACAGTATCCACTTGTCAAAACGAAATATAACGATAGTCAAGAGCTTGGATTTCTTTTAAATATTGTTCAAGTTCAAAGACACTCCAACCTCCCTCTATTATAGGTACTCTATTGTGCTATAAATATTTTAATTATTTCAGTGCGGGGACCATCTTTATATTGCTCAAGTTTTCTAGATGACACAATTGCACAAATCTTGTATGGTGTAGTATAATATCAGATGTCTGGTTAGAGCTTTTATGGAACTTTGACGTGTAAGATGGAGATATGAATAAATCTGAAAAAGTTGAATGGTTGAAGAAGTACTTTTCAGAATTACTCATTGTGACACGAATACCAATGTGACAACAGAAATGTGTTTCTCATGACAACATTCATCAAAATTAATATATTACACAGCCTTCCTAGCGGTTCTACTGTTATGTTTTCATATCAGTCCGTAGTGGCTATTTCAAATTTGATTAATTTTGTCAGAACTCAAGTTGATGCCAGTTTGGCACTCAATGGATTTTCATTCAGTATAAGATGTGTATCGCATAAAGAATAACATAGATTTCAGACAAATTTTAGCCAATACCCATAGTTTGATGTGGACATAATTATATTGAAATTAGATGAGTTAACGTTTTTGTAAACAAAAACACGAAGACATCTCTCTCCCCGCACGCAAGTAGTCTAGTAGTAGTAATATTCCAAGTTACATGGACACTGATCCATTGTCGTCGATATCTAGTAGGCAACTGAAAATTACAGAGTGCGTTAGTCAATTTATAGAAAATCTATTTGACGTAACGGTCATTTAAATGTTTTGCACTGAAAGCAGTGATGCCAAAAATGTCTACGCGCCCCTTCTAATAAATTTTTAAGGTGTCGTTAGGAGAATGAAAACAATTCAAAATTTTAATCGAGTATGTAGACTAGA
Source organism: Flabesymbios commensalis (assembly GCA_964017125.1). Classification (NCBI taxonomy): domain Eukaryota; kingdom Metazoa; phylum Annelida; class Polychaeta; order Terebellida; family Flabelligeridae; genus Flabesymbios; species Flabesymbios commensalis. The sequence goes on along the minus strand of OZ024905.1, from coordinate 65,162,938 downwards.
CATATACTCATTGTGTTTGGATTTTTGTCTGTAAACATCACCCAGCTCCCTGCTTGGAAACAGAGTGCCAGATATGCATCACATTTACTGGACTACCATGCAATTTGCAGGATTGAAGATGAGTAGAGCTATGGTCGGCTTCACATTAACCGTGGGGAAGGCTTTTCGCCGATTCCTCAGTCTATTCTCGACCAATTGTCATGAAATTTGTACAAGCATTATTTTCCATTCACGTCGTGAATAACCAGAAAATGTGATTAAAAATATTCTATGGTTTAACATTTAGTCTATGTTAGTCGTCTTAGGATTCCGTACTGCCGTGCAAAGCAAAATAAATGATCTGTTCGTTGTAAAGCAGCGTACATCTCGCGGTGAGGCTAAATCTACCACATAAATCACAAACACATATCAATAAAGGTCTCACCACCCTAAAAAAGCCGGAATCACCACACAAATATTTTTAATGCGGCTGTTTCAACACATGTTGAATTAATAATAAAGACAGATTAATAATAAATTTGTGTATTTATTTTAAGGAAAGACTTTCTTTCGTACCCCCATAATTCACATCTAGACCTCGTAGAGGTGTTGTGTGTAAAATTTGAAGACAATCAGACAGATATTTCCTGACCTATTTGGAAATAAAAATGTAGACGCCGACGCCAACGCCGTCGCCGACAGAAGTAAAAACAACATGTCTCCCCAGTATAGGGGAGACATAATGACAGCTCTCATTTCACCATTACCGTGAAACAAGAACAGTAGTTGCTGACATATTGGGAAGACAAAATGTGCAATTAGGCTATAGTAGGCCTAAGTACAGTTAGCCCAAAATGCACATCTTGTATTCCCTGGAGGTGTTGTGTGCGAAATTTGAAGACAATCAGATGAGTAGTTGCTGAGAAATTGTCCGGAAATATATGTTAAAACAACTAATTAGGCCAAATGTACAATTAGGCCATAGTACTGAACCAATAGAAGGCCAAAGTACAGTTACCCTAAAATTCACATGTAGACCTCCTAGACGTGTTGTGTGCAAAATTTGAATACTATCAGACAAATAGTTCCTGACCTATTGGGAAGTGAAAATGTGCACGCCGACGCCAAAGCCGACACCGACAGAAGTAAAAACAACATGTCTCCCCAGTATAGGGGAGACACAATTAGCTGATTAGTATGCATGCCATATTCATCAGACTATTTGAAAGGCTCCAAATGGTGATTCTAATAGTGTCGATGAGAGCTGTGTGTAACCGTGCGCCCTTTACATACACCATTATAATATGATCAGTACTGTTCCATTTAACAGGGTGTCTTAGGTCCCTGTGCATTTATGCGCCCATTAACGCTCACATTTTTAAACATGTCCAAAATGTACGCATAGCTTGATGCACAGTAAATCTTCAAAATATTAAAAGAAATAGATTATTCTGCAAATAAACACACCAAGAAGAGGTATTAGGCTCACACTTGTTACTATATGTATTTGGTAAAAGTAATATTGTTTGCATTTTTACCTTGAAAATGACCTTTTGGCCTTGAAAATTACCTTCGATCATCATAATAATAGCTGAAATATATTTTTTATTTAAAATCACGCAAAAATGGTATTTCACTTGTTCCTAGCTTACGGTCCACAAATAGAGTGGTGGTGATCTTGAATCTCTAAATAGGTAATCTTCAACCATTTGGATTCTTGGAAACTTGGTATATATTTTTCTGTTGATGATTTTGAGCTGATATGCAATTTTCTAAAAAAAATTCCATAAAATTATTGGAATATTATAATTATTTAATGATTTACAGACCACCTGTCTTTAACCCAACTTTTGCAGAAGGCAAATGTTTCCCAGCACCATCAGAAATAAGATACAATTTCCTTTATGGTACAATAATGAGTATCAAACTCCATAAATAAGCGCAATTTGGGCCATCAGCTGCACAGCTAATAGTGTTGGTCCAACGTGCTTTAACATTATTGTAAATACAAGAACCTGGTGATCTTCTGACGCACGCCAAGCGAGCGACAACGCCCCTGGCCAACATTACTCATTTTTCAACGAAAATATCCTAGGGAGAGCTTGACGTAACATTCTGGTTATCAGATGACACGAGTGTTTCTTAAAATAGCGTGATTGTCTGAAGAGTCTCCCTGTAATATTATTACATTATATAATTATGATGATCGTGCTACCCTGTTAGCTCTGAAACACACCGAATTTATTCTTAAACCATATTATATTTTATATAATTTTCACCCACTTGAAGTTGTGGGTCGCGGTAGCGAAACACAACTTCAAGTGGGTGAAAATTAATTACTTTTTATTCATTAATTTTTCATTACTCTCTGTCAGTTACACAATTTAAATATATTTGTACATAACGATGAGTTAAAACAATAGTGTGCTAAGTGACATTTTTGGCCTTTAGAATAATAACCAGCTAAGTCATCTATAATATGTATAAAGTTTGAATGTATTCCAAATTCAGGTTAAAACAACAGATCAAGTCGACTTAGCACATTGTTATTTTCGGGAAAAGGAACACATATCAGCATAATATCTGTTCAACACAGGACCAATTCGACTTGAAACATTGTTATTCTCGAATTATATGCTTATGGGCTCTGTTTCTGGGAGAACAACGGTGCAAGTGCACTTAGCGCATTCTTATTCTGAGACATGTGGAGACAACACAGGGGAAATGCCTGGACTTAGTTTATTGTTTGATCTAGGAACAATCTCTGTATATTCTGTGTTCCTGGTGTAAGAAAGCGCTAAGTCAACTTGGTGTCTTGTTGATCCCAATTTTGCTTCTGTAAATCACGTTTGCAGGTAAAAAATACTCTGATAACTTCACTTGATCCACTGTCAAATTCCTATCGCTGTGTGTTTTATCATTATAAGTCCAAGTCTACATGCTGATAAGTGGATTTAGCAGACTGTAGTTCTAAGCAAAAAGATAAACACAATTTCGCTGTCAAGTCGTCTTGACCCACTATTGTTTTAGACCATCGATAACAATCATTCAGCCACTGGGCTGCAGTGTTATTTTATTCAAATAAACCATTATTATTAGTATGCTTTTGGCCTAAAATATTTTGAATCTTGAATCCCATTGTGATCTGAAATGTGTGGTAAATTATACAGATATTAGATGATGAATAAGCATAAGTCATTTAAAGGCATTAAACCTTCAAATTAAACCGGATCATAGAAATTGAAATTGTAGAATAAACTGCAATAACAGAGGTAAGTAGCCCGTACTGCGTCAAAATCTGAGGTCTGTAGACGTCTGATTCTGACGTCTGAAGTCTGTAAGAGTAAAAACACTGTAAGAGTAAAAAATATGTATAATTCATGGCCGTGGACCCATAACATATGTATTCAAATGAAGCCAAAAGAGCTAACTAAGACATTTATAAATAAATGAAATTGACAAAAACCCTTTGGTATTCATTGTTTATACACAAAGGGTTAGGGCAATATAGCAAAGCGATATAGGATACATCGAAAGAAACGTCGTGTTATCTGCGTAATCTCTTGTTACTCTCGCCGTTCACACACACAGCTCTAAACACATGCATGTTACCTAAGTGCCAACCGGATCTTGTAAATTGATATTGTACAAAGCAACATTGAGCCACGTTCAAGGGAACAGACTTCTCTTTGTTCTCCTTATTAGCTTCACTAGTTGTCATGGGAATACAGTTCTCTGCCACACTGCAAGCACAATACGATGACCCAATATTGGCTTAATGTTGGGCCAACGTCGCAGATATAAACCAGCATTGTGTCAGGGTATTGTGTTTGCTGGGGGGTCTGTCGTCGATAGTAAAAAGGAATACAGGTGGATTATACTTGACTATGATCCGAAATGTTACCATTGTACAGGCTTACTAAAATCATTGTTTTTGAAAAATATTTTGTTCTGATTCCAAACTAGGCTTAATATTGATTTGAGGACTAATGAGACAAAATTAAGCGTCATTCAATGAAGCCGAACGAAGCGAGAGGCGATTTAATTTTCAAGGGCCATTAAACATTTATTTACAACATATCCTTGAGACAATTATTTATTTCATGAAAATTCGGTCTCAAAAGATTTATTTCAAAAGTACCCCAGCCCCCCCCCCCCTCCCTGCAAATTGAATGATGGCCCCCTAAACAATTATTAACATAGGCCTAATAGTAATTCGTTCGTGTCCGCATCCCAGTAAACACAAAACATTTGTAAAAGATTTGCACAACGTCGGCCCAACGTCTTCGACGCTGGTCCAACATTGTACAAATGGTATACAAATGTTTTGTGTTTACTGGGATGGCAGTGCTCAATAAATAGTAGTGTATAAAAACTAATCAATATTTGGTATAATTGGCTTTGGCGGATCAGCACGATTATTACGTAATCATTGCATGACGCATTTCTTACATACCTAGCGCTATTACATACCCAGTTAACACGAGAAGTTGAATCAATGCTGTTTTAATGTTGGCCTATAGACTACGACGCTGGACAAACATTAAACCAACCTGTCTCGTGTTTGCTGGCTAGCCGTGTGATTTTACACTGGGTCACAGTGACCCAAAAAACACGAGACATTCACGCAAGGTTGGTTCAAGATTGGCCGGCGTCGTAGACGGTGGACCAACAATGAACCGACCTTGGATGAATGGCTCCTACTTGCTGGGGATCTAACTCAAATCTCAAATCTAAACAGACCCCAGTACAACTGCTGTAGGGGTGTTAACCTTTACACCGCTGAGCACGTCTATCGTCATTTTTCATTTTGTTTTACTAGCTGTTAAAATCGCAGTTATTGAGGAGGAATTAGTGTTAAAATATTAAGATTTGAAAATGTTTAGTTTTTCAACCCTTACACGGCTAAGCAAGACTATTCTGCACTCTGCAAAACCAAAAGACAGTATCAGCTTACATGTAAAGTAAGCAGATATTGCCTTTTGGTTTTGCACGGCAGTATAGTAGTTTGTAATATATTTTATTGGCCGATCATATTGGGAATGAAATGACTGTTTAAAAGCACAGATTTACACATGGTTTGTTTCTAATTAAACAGACATGAATGATTTTCACTCATATAAAGTTGTGGGTCGGGGTAGCGAAACACAACTTCAGGTGGGTGAAAATTTAAATTTTAATGTAGCCCTTTATGGGGTAAACTGCGTTCACATAGATATAATGTATACTAATAAGAACATGACACAAATCACTCTTTCGTTGTGTATGTTCACATATACCCGACCGTGTACGAACATGACAACCGTAAACGAATACCTCTATTTGAATCATACCTAGCCATGTAGCAGTGATTTATGTCGTATTTGCCGTAGTGCATGGGAATCCCATACCGAAGGGGATAAACGACCACGTACTGACTAAAAGAACCGGGAACGATTGTTTTAAAATTAAAATCAATTCTTAAATATTTATTTTTACATTGAAAATAATAGTTTTTAAATTTGAAGAAAATATTATGAAGTAATAAAAAATTCATTATTATTTTTTTTATACTTTTTTTATAAATAGTTTCAAGATCGACAAAATAACTATATTAGTATAGTTAATATGACTTGAGATCGGAGAAATCAGAAGTAAATCAGGCCTTATTAGTCTCACCTGTTTATCGCGAGGTAATTAATATACCTGCTGTGCAGCACGACTATTGCACAATCACTACGTGGAAAACCACTCCCAATACACTTTGCGATTTCAGATTAGAGTAAGCAATCAGAACTTCTCATTGCCGATGACTAATAAGCACCGAGCAGGATTGGAAGAACTCCTGGCACGATCACAACAATTAAGCAAGCCACATATCTGCTTGATAACTGAACTTTGGTCCTTTATCCCTTTAAGCGCCCTTCGTCCCAATTATCGGCCACATGCCATTTTTTCAAGTAAAAAATATTATTAAAAAAAATTGTATTAGTCATCACCATTAAAACGGAAAATTGCAAAACACACCAACGTGATTTCGCGCACGCGAAATCGCGTAGGTGTGTTTTGTTATTTAATTTGTAATATTATACCTGGGTATTTTCCTCTCAATATGATGTCACATTGAATATTAAAGGGTGTATCTGCCACTTTCAAATCCAAGGGGACGATGAAGGATAATGAGGATAAATACCAGAGAGCTTGATCAGTCATAACGGAGATGTCATCCGCCAATAACAATAAAAACAACCCTTTTTACTGGCCAGAGAGATGGAAGGGTTTAATTGGAGCACAAATAGCTGCAAATCTTGATGTTTAGACACATACTTAAGTCCCAATAACAGTGATTTGGTCGACTGATAATTTGATAAAACAAATTAAAAACGATTTTTGTCGTGATCAGCAGGTTAACCCTTTAACCACCGGTGCCGCACATATTCGGGTTTTCATTTTTTATTAGCACATTAAGTACCACATTTAAATTATGTTGAAGATAAAATGAGACATGAAACAGCAAGATTTGAAAACGGTTGACCTCCATTTTGTCAAATCTGAATAATTTTAACTCACTTGAAGTTGTGGATCGCGTCAGCTGGGCACAACTTCAAGTGAGTGAAAATTCAAATAAAATAATTTGGCGGTTAAAGGGTTGACATGGGGACGTCACCCGTCAAGGACATCAAAAGCAAAATGAAAACGAGGTACTGTTGGCAGGCCGTGTTTGCACAAATACAGGCGATCGAATTTGGACCGGACAAACCTCCCGAGGATGGTAAAATGAATCAAATGACTGCAGACATGGAAATTCGAACACTGGCATTTTGAGACAGAGTATGATACCTCTCTTGGTCACAAAGGTGGGTGAGGAAGAAGCATTATCTTTTGGTAAGCCTGAACACCGCGAGTGGTGGAAGATATGTGAATAACTATTCCGCATAATAAAGATGGCGTATGCCTATGCATCCCCAGCAGACACAAGACATCGAATCAATGTTGGCTTAACGTTGATCCACCGTCTACGACGCTGGAGCGAATTAAACGTCTTGTATCTCATTTACCATGTAGGCCTACAGAGTATAGTATTGGTATATATTGCCTACTATGTATATCATCGCAAATGCATTGTATTATGTTTTTCTTATATCATGTTTATGAGCCTGAATAGAATACAGGGGCCTGTACTGGTCCAAAGATTAACCCTTTAAACGCCGGTGCCGCATATATTTGGGTTTTCATTTTTTATTAGCACAATAAGTACCACCTTTTAAACATGTTAAAGATAAAATGTGACATCAATCAGCAATATTTGTAAACAGTTGACCTCCATTTTGTCAAATCTGAATAATTTTCACTCACTTGAAGTTGTGTCTAGAGTGAGTGAAAATTCAGATTGAATAATTTGGTTGTTAAAGGGTTAAGAAAAGGGTGAGAGCTGTCGTCCATGGGATCGACGTCATTAATTACGCAATAACTGCGTTCCAACAAAAGACGACAAATGGATACAAAATTGGATCAATGATGTGAAGCTTGACCAACGTTGATACAACATCGGATCCGCATTTGCGGTAAAGGGGGTGGGGTGGTAACACCAGATGATATACCACAATGCCTAGTCATTGTGTAGCTCCATATATATCACTATATTTGTTGCTATACTCTTGAATAGCTTTGGAACTTTTACACATATTATTTTGTAAAATTTATCCTAATACATCTAAGTTAAAACATGAAGCAAAATAAAATACAGTGTGGGGCATATTGGTGTATAAATGTGTTGGTATGTGTATGACAATGGGTTGTATTATGATTGTCTGGTGGTGGTGGTGGCATGACACCGCAGATTGTTGTGGTATTATATGTATAGCATCTGCGCTATTGCTGTGTCCTGACAATAATGTTATGCTAATTTGACGCCCATGCAGAATACTACACATGCTTACGTAATTATCTATTTTAGAGTTATTTTTTGTGAAAGTAAAAAAAAAAATATTTATCACAACGCTCAGAGGATATCTTCAAAACTTGAAATAATTTTTTTGAACACAAATCAATGGACACGCTTTGCTGGGTGTTCCCAACACTTCGTTCCCTTGGATATGCAAGGGTGCATCTGTCACTTTGTATAATTGCAGATTTGGACGACTTGTTAGTCAAAAGCACAATTTATTTTGCGTGATCATAGGATTAGATAAGATATTTTACAAATTCTCCATTTCTATGAGAAACTACATGAACCTTCTGGAAGAAAAATGTCAAATCTGCTACATGTTAACCCGTTGAACACGAGATTATTATGCTACTGAGCTGCTTCTGATACGAGATTATTTTATGACGTCATAGTTATCTCATGTAATCAAACCCGGAGATCTCCGGGCCTCGTATCTGAATGGTCTCCCTAAATCACGGAGATCTCCGGGGCTCGTCACAAACGGGTTAAAGTAGCAGACGGCTTGTTTCCAGCAGGACCATTTATTCCCAACATATAAAAACTGCTGGCCTGATGTTGTTTTAATGCTGGACTAGCATCTGGCATTTGCTCGGTTTGTCATACAGATCACAAATGGACATATTATCATTTAACTGGTAAATACTTCACTAATGTTGCTCTTCTACTAAGCAAATATTACTTAGAAAAAACAAGTGATCAAAGTTGACAATAACATGTTGAGAATTATTGGAATATCGATTACAAATTCAAACTTTACTTGAATTAAGAAAATTCCACAAACTACCCTTTGTACTGATTTCATCTTATAAGATAAATTCAAACTTTACTTGAAATAAAAAATTCCACAAACTACCCTTTGTACTGATTTCATCTTATAAGATAAAATCAGTACAAAGGGTAGTTTGTGGAATTTTTTTATTTCAAGTAAATTTTGAATTTGTAATCGATATTCCAATAAATCTCAACATTTTATTGTCAACTTTGATCACTTTTTTTTCCAAGTAATATTTGCTTAGTAGAAGAGCAACATTAGTGAAGTATTTACCAGTTAAATAATAACATAAATAACAATTAATAAATATAATGCAACAATTATGCAACGTATAAATATGAATACTCAATGAAATGTAGCAGATACGGTGTTAAACAAATAGCAGTAAAATGTTTCCAACCACATTCTCGAGAAAACGATGTTCACATTTATGCGAAGGTGATATGATTTATTATACTCAGAAAACGTTTACGATTGCATAATAATGCAGTGTACATAAGCTTATTTGGACAATCAATATCTTGTATCCACCGCTGTCTAACTATGCATTTCTTAGTGTTCTCAATGTGTTGGTTTTCCCATGGGCGTCCTTGTCTGGTGAGGTCGAGGACAGAACGAATACAATACCACAATGGGACGACACAAGACAGTAACTGCTTACTTGAAAAGTAAACCGTTATTGCATTTTCCATTACATAAAACATAACAATCAGTAATGCCATTGCCATCTAGCTGTAGAGGCATTATAGGCACTGCTGACTTCGGATACCTGGTTGGTCTTTTGCTGTGTGATGCGGCTGAATATGGGACTAACATCATAGAGCCGCATCACACAGCAGATAGTAAATGCCACCCTCTACAACGTTGACCATTTATGAATCCACAGGGTCTATTTGGAAACATTTAATCTCTTATTTATCGTGTGGGAGCATGCATTTTTAAAACACTTTCACAATATTTCGGCATGACATAGACGAGCAGCATCTCTCATTTAAGCTGCGGTTCAAACCACATGGCATGCGGTCCCCTGTTGAAATGGATCAGCCCTGCTCACACCATTTCCTCAAACGCGATACGGGTATTGTTCTCATTTTGTTGATTCACTGTTCGATTGAAAATATCCCTGGTGCAGCGGTTAAAGCTGCCTGCTTGGAAAGTCGTAGATCGCTAGTCCGAGTTTGACGTGAACAGCATGGTTCAACGACAGGGATTGACAGCATAGAAAAAGCTGTGGTTTTCTATGCTGGTGGTCAGTGTACGTTGAGACCAAAAATTTCACTATATAAATGATAAATTCACCTATAAAGACAGGGTTTTAAGACCTCACGTCAAGGCATTATTCTAATGAGATGTACATCTGTCATTACGGAATGATTTAAAAATAATTGATCAAACAATGACGCAGTAATTCATCGCGCAATCGATCGGATGCGCACCGTATTTTGGGGGCACAACTTTACGAATGGCAATGATTACAGACTCTGTATCGCACACAGAGTCTGTTATTATGGACTATAGATCGCGGGTTCGAACACCACTCTGACCTTCCAGTTTTAAAGAAACAAAATGTTTCTTCCCCGCTTAATTGTAAAGATTAAATAGTTAAATTTCGAAGCCTGTGTCCGGAGGGCAGTGTCATCTCACCATTCTCAGGAGGTTCTCCTGGCTCAGTTAGCCTATGTATATATATATATGTGTGTATATATGTATATATATATGTATGTATGTGTATGTATATATATGTATATATATATATAAATATATATATCAAAATCATACATTTTTTTTATAAGTTATGTAATAAGAGGTTAGGTACTATTCTGAGTTATATAAATATACCTCGATATAAAAAATGTCCGAGTATTTTATTTTATCAATTATTTCCATGTATACACATATTACTATTTTATATTATATAAGTAAATGAATCATACGAGTTATGTAGATATTATTATATTATTTAAATAGATGTATATATCGATGTATGTTTTTTAATGTTTAT